>WBNO01010145.1:0-66686 GCA_013400575.1 Peucedramus taeniatus
AAAATAATAATAATTTTTTAAAAATCCCAACATTTTTCCAAATTTGTTAGGGTTTTCCCCTCAAGTCTATAAGGTAGAAAGACTTGAAATTGTACGGCAATGGTTTCCAAACAGTAAAGAGATAACCTTACCTTAGAGTTTGAGGCCTTAGAATTCACCTCCATAAAACATTAGTAAAAAATAATTCAGGTTAGCTTTTCTTATCTGCACTGTTTCCACTGTCCATATTGATAAAGATTCCGATGGCTGTCTGGCTATCCCAGATAATGGAAAAATACAGGTAAAATGGACACCAGGGGAAAAAGTACAAAGTTATTTAAGGACTACATATTGTCAGTCCCTGTCTAATTTGGGATTACTAACAGCTAAGTGGCAGCGTTACAGAATTAGTTCTACACAATTTTTCCCAGTTTCTTGCTCTTAGGGAGACTTCTGTGTCAAGTATACATACTTATGACAACTAAACTAGTTCTGTAGAGTTATTCCAAGCCATAGGATAGTTCTACCACTTGGCAGAATCTGTGTATTGGCTGAAGTTTACACAAATTCTGGCACTCGGTCCCTCACATTTTGGAAGTTCTGGTATCTATCTGTAGATGATCCTTTCTTCCCTTCCATATGCTTTATTAAAAAACAAGATCAGCTGACTATTTTGCAGCTAAGTGACAGCTTGAACATGCCTTAAACTTTTGGGGGGAAAGACGGTACATGAAAAGAAATACAGGTTTTCAACTAATGACAATTTTTAGAAGAGCAACTTTAACTTGGATAAGGTGCAAAGTCATCCAGTTGTGGACATATTTACACACCCCTCCTGGTGTCTAGCAAGTCACAGTAGACTGGCCAAGGAACAGATGTTGACAGTCCTGTTAAAGGTTTATCCTATCTTATACAAGCATAGAATGTGTTACTTTTAAATCCTTTGAGCCTTGTATCTCTCAACAGTTTCTCCTGCATCAGCTGTCATGCACTAGACACACCACCAGCTCACACTGCATGCCTACTAGGTAAAGTTCTTTAGACTCTGATAATTTGGACAGTATTTCTGCAGGGCAAGAACTCTCCAAAAGGAAAAAAAAATTATTTGAAAATTCAACCTTCTTTCTCCTTTCTCCATATTTGATGGGTTATTATCTTGCTAACCAGTTCAGACAGCTAAAAGCAGCTTCACAAGGAGAGGAATCTTTAGGCCTATTTACACAGTCAAACTTACAATTTATGAAGTATTTGCAGGCTATTGGCTTCTAATTTATCCAAACTCTTTTGAGATGCCAACTGGCAATACCACCTTCAAACACAGACAGCTAAAGGGTTTCCCCACAATTACAGAAAAAAATCAGTGCAAAGGATCTGTACAAGAGGAACTAACAATTCAAAGTAGATCTCACACTACCCAGTAAGCAAAGCAGGCATGCAAATTCTGAAGTTATTGGTTTGTGCTCTTGGAGTATAAAGAATTAATATTCTTTCTCCAGCACTTATTAAAAATGTTAATACACAGATCTCAGAGTCTGAAAGATCACTGTTTCTCAAGACTTTTAGAAGGTGAAATTATGACAAGTGTTATTCTGAAACTGGTCAGATTGTAGTCGCAGAAAGAAACAAACAGGAGAGTGGGGGTGGAGAAACAATGAATTCACCAGAACATCTGGTCCCCAAGTGTTGATATGCCCTGCCTACAACTTCCTACACCCACTCAAAAAGAGAAAACTTTTCATAGCTTTAGAGAAAAATCATGAGAGACTAAGTCTCCTCTTTACCCTGTGGAATTGTATTTTTCTCAGGAGAGAAAAAGAAAACAAATCCCCAAACCCATAAATTGTATGATCTGTCCGGAGGGCCTGGGGGCAATCTAACTCTCACTAAACAGAGTGGCGGAAATAAGCGGGGGTGGAAGGGGAGCCCAAGATGGAAACAAAAACACACTGTCCCACAGGGCACAAAAGCTCTAAGGAGAACTTGCCCAACCAAGACTGACACTTTATCTGCTTTTGCCTGTTATTTAAGTGCTTAATCTTTTCCCAACTATTTTGCAAGCCTCCTCTTAAACTATTCCTCTGTACCACACTGTGCCATATCAGTTTTCAGGAATGACAGACTTTTCTGAAACTCAGCTCCACATACTTTATTGCTGCAGATGAGTAATTTGTCCAGAAAATATATTTAGCAAGTAAAACAACTGTATAATTTCATTTAGTCCAGTAGTATAAAATAAGAATCATTGAAATATTAAGCAATATGTAACTGCTGTACACCAGTGTCTAGTGTCTCCTTCAAAACTATTGAAAAATCTATCAGAGAATCCTAGCTTTCATTTAAAATCAGTGCATGGCTGGGCATCATGGCTATAAAGACTAGACTGGGCCTTCTGAGACATGATGTAGTTGCCCTGTTCATCACATACATCCCATGGGATATAGGGCATGCTACTTTGTATCTGCCTACACAATGCAAAGTTTAGCAGAAATATAGTCTAGTGCTGGGACTAGGTCACCTGCAGTGCTGCAACACTGACACCACCAAACAGCTCAGCACTGCACCTGGGCCTTGCTTTTACTCCCACGAGTCAGCTGTGGGTTACCCCTAAAGCAGCCACCTTTGCACTGCCTGATGCAAATGTTCTCTGTCAAAGAGCACAGCTCTTGCCTCTCTCACGTATGAATAGCTTCCCTTTCCTGCCTCAGAGCCATGGCAAACACAAATCTATTAATGCTCCTGTAGCGCTGTGACACTGCATTGACAGGCTACATGAACCAGCAGCTGTCACACCAGAACAGCCCTCAACCCATTCATGAACACAGATGTGTTTTGCTTGCTGGGAGTGAGTATTGTTCCCATTTCCTGGTCTTCCCTCCTTTCCTTATATGCAGTTATGATTCTGAAGGAACTATGGAACTTTCTGGGAGACAACTCACTGTGAGAATAGTGAGAATATATGGGGAGGGAGGCAATGCTACTATTCTTCCTCCAAGTACTAACATAAAGGAGAGGGGAATTTCTCACCACCTGATGCAGAAATACCAGTATTTACTTACTGTGCATACAGATCACCAGATGGCCCAAGCCTCCAAGTTTCAATAGTATCTGATGGTAAGATGCATGTGACACTTTCAAGTTTTGCACCTCCTACGGTTTGCTTGCCTCTCTTTATACTCACCTGTCCCCAGAGACAATGCTGACCGGCCTCAGAAGGTTTTAAAATAGCACTAAGAGGGTGGCACAGAGTGGGGTGGGATTTTTTGGCTTTGAAATCAGAATTGCTTTTTTCCTGTGCAACTGATTTCACTTTTATCATACTAAATCGTGCAATAAAAGATTAAAGTTGGAAGGCAAAAGACATGAGAAACTGTCTCTGTCCCAGAAAAAAACCTCTTGAGTTCAAGAGTCTCCTTTCAGGGAAAAACCACCTTATACAGGTTGCTAAAATTAAGTGATAAAAGAAAATATAGTCTGTAACTTACAGCATCACAGAGCCTCTGGGCTGTCCTGGGGAATTGAGGGAGGGAGGAAAGGAGAGCCCAGACACAAAAGGCTGTACTTAATGACAAATGCATATCAGTAAACACACAGTGCACATGAGAAACAGAAGAAAATAATAAGGATCTCTCCTACATCAGAACCAACACACATATTCAAGATAGAATCTACAGGACAGTGGAGGTAAATAAACATACAGATACAGTGACAAAAACTCAATTTATCAACAGAAAAACCATGCTCACCACTTTGCAAACAATCTACTATAAAGTTACACAACTCTGGAAGACAATTTTGTGCTAATAATGTATTTTATATTACCTAATCTCCATTTTGTCCACTTCATCTACATCTTCAATGTCAAAATGGGATTTCTTGTTGTAGCTACTGGGTCTTGTAACCTAATAAAAAGGAGGAAACTTTTAGCAGTTTGATCTGACATAGGAACATTCTGATATAACTTTTACAAAGCTTTGGAAGAGCACAGTATTTTACTACCAGCAGTGACTTCAGTCCTGATACTGAAAACATTCATGCAAGTGAATAAACATGTTGACTAAACAGATTACTGACTATAAAGTGGTGGTTACACAATCATTTCCAAGAGTAAGCAGATACTCCACACTTTTTTTACAGAGAAAGACCATCTTTAATATTACTATAGCACTTTACACTGACAACAGAAAAATATCATTGAAAGGAGCATCACTTTCATTATCCCTACAGGGAAAGAAAAGGGCAATTAATATTTGTGTTTTAAATACAGCTGTACAACAGATGCCCTGAGGCACTTTGCAGAGCATGGGGGAGGAACCACAACCACCCTTAAAAACATTTTGCAGTGTATCCAATTAAAATTGGGAAGTTCTTCCTGTCCTGATATCCTGGAAGTCAATTTAACTTGCCCATACAACAAATACCAAGCAGACCAAGGGACCCTAGCCTGTGTTATGCATATCATAATATAGAAGCAGCTGCACAGCACAGTTCACCAACCATATTTGCAAGACTGATTAACAGGAAAGCAAAGGAAAAGAAAAAAGGAAACGTATAGAGCATTAGCATAAAAAGTTTTTGTACAAACGTTTCGTAAATTTGGTTTTCTACCATGACTGTAAAAACACTTTGGTGGTTGTATTTTTGCATAGTGCATCAGAAACTTAAGAAAAAGCTACCCCACCCAGCTGAAACCACAGCAGGAACTGATCAAATGCAAGGGTGTATGATGATGTGTGGGTTCAGCCCTTGGTTGCACACAGAAGCTGAACTTTATTGTATGTTTGAATATGCTTGTGGCTTAATACTCCCCACACACAAAAGTTGGCTTTTATTGTACACTTGACTATTTGGTTTTGTACTGCACATGAGATGCAAATGGTGATTAAGGGAGGCAATGATACAGTTGCCTAAGTGGAGAGGAACCAGAAAACAATCTTTGGCAGAGGACGCTCAGAGTCTTTTTTATATGTATATATCTTTCTTATACACATGTATGTGTGAGATAGAGAATATTTTCAAAGTGATACACAAAAACTGAAAGGTACTACTAGCTACACTGGAGACCAAATGCTACAGACTAATGGAATCAAATGCACCTGGTAAGCCCAAGAGCACAGTGGATTTAAATACGGTTTTACAACTTCAGCAGCCTTTGCAAGGCTAGGGTGTGCAGTCCTCATACAAGCCTTGCAAAAACTTCACTGTTGCTGCAAAGTATCCCACAGACCTGCAAATGACAGTTTCTACTACCACTGTGAAGCTTATGGTGCAAATTTTAATAATGAAGCAAACGTTTAAGTCTCTTTCTATCCCATAACACAGGAGTTGTTACAAAAAGCTGTAGCACGGGTGTAACTTATGGCATGCCCCTTCTAAGTAAACACTTTCTCAGAAATTTTGCTGGAATCTGCAGGTATGACATATCTCTGTTCACCCATATGACTACTTAGTGTGCACATCAATACAGCTCAAGAGTGGTATTCCAAAAGGGATTGCTGTATGGAACTGGAGATGAGGAACCTCCCAGTCCACAGTGCTAAAGTAGTTGACCCATACCATTGTACAAAAAAGGGGGCACAACTCTGCTGTGTTGTCCCTTTCATCTGGGAAAGCTGGCAAACCATTTATCAGCTGTTCAGGTTTTTTTCAGCACATGCAAGTTTACAAACAGGTCCCCAGCACTTCCCTCTTGAATTCATGTAAGAGGACCATTTTCCTGTAGCTGCACACACAGCTCCACACCACACTGCAGCTGAAGCAGTGGTGAAAATGGCTCTTAACTATCAGGTGCAAGTTTCACTCACCACACCCCTTAAATAAGTCATTCTATTTCCCAAACCAACAATAAGCTATCTTTCATTTAGAAAATTAAATCTGTGGGACTTGTTGGTTGTAGAAAGGAAAGCACCCATTCACTATCTTTTACAGATCAGCTTCTTCCTTGGAGGCTTGGACAATCACTGTGCTAGCAAGGCTGCAGAAAAGCTGATGAAGCTGTTCAGAAGCAGAAAGTGACACCGCTGTCAACAGCATGAATCTCTCAGCTCCACAGGAATTGGAGCACTTCCTTTGCATGCACCAGCCACAGGTCTGCCCACGTCTCATTAGTGAATGTATTCCCAGTCAGAGCAGTTCTACTGAATCTTGTTCCTTGAAGATGTTTAGCCTGATTTGTACTAACTACTCTCAAAATGACATAAATCTATGATGGCTCTGTCTGCAGAGATATGTTTATATTTCAGAGCTCTAGCTGATTCAGTCATTTCCCAAGCTCTGCTCTCACCAGCACAGAATTCATTTTGCTCTCAGTTAGCAGAACGACTGTGGCATGGGCTTGAGTTCAGGTTCTACTTTTGCTGGTACTTGCACACAACTCAGCTCTTGCATAAAGGCAAGCTAAGCAAGCCCCCAGCCCTCTCTCTCTCAGCTCCAGCTGGAAGATGCTTTGTTTCTCTCCTTCCTCTCCCAGCATGGCACCACCTGCCAAGTTCAGTGTTTAAATACCAAACATTCACTGTTTCTGCAGCACACAGAAGGCTGAGGAATCAGGTGAAGTTTTTGTGGCTTACAGTCTGAATTCCTGGACTACATTCTCATTAAAAAGTTCTCATTGAGAGGCTTCTCCAGAACTGCCTGTGTTAAAATAAAGAAGCCCATTTTAGTTTATTTTCGTATAGCATCACTCTCGTATCACTGCCAAAGACCACAGTTCTGGGCCAGGTGAGGGACTGAAATCCTGGGTGAACACACAGACACCTCAGTGAGTTTCAACACTCGGTCTCATGGGATCTTTGCCCCTCTAACTGCACCCATTCAGCAACTCCACAGAGTCTCACAGAGCCAGGAAGCAGGCTCCACAAAAGCTCACTGCAAGCAGGGCAGTTAGATCCTAGGATGAGATGTGCTGGGTTAGCAGAGCAAAGATCACCTCAGGTAGCTATCCTGGCCTACCCTCACATAGCTTCCAGCTCTTCAGGCACTACAGAAAGTGCTCCTACCAACCAGGAACTTGCTAAATCAGTTCCCTGCATCCAAACACATTACATCAACAATGCTGCTGGTATGGCAGACTTTAGATTGGTCGGTACAACTACTGGCTTTTAGGCAAAGATGGTGGTTTGTAGGAGAGGGAAGACAGCAATGTCAAGAATGACACATGCACTTCAGATCTGCACAGTGCAACAGCACTTGTATGGCTCCTCTCTCCCCAGCTTCCCTTCCTTATATGGCTGTGGCCCAGAACTGATTCCAGAAACCACATCCCTAGGTGCCATCCCTATGCCAGCAACAATTTCTAATGCAAATGTGACCTGAATGATGCAAGTCGTATGAGCAGGAAGGGCTTTTCAATCCATGCCAACTGCACTGTGCTACTCTAGCTTTTTTTCATCAACTTCATAATTACAGATACTTTCTTGAGGTGTCTACTGGAATAAAACAGGCATAGACCAGGACTATGATATCCAAGACAAAAAGAGAATGATACTTTAGAAGACAAAATGAAAAGTTTCAAGAGAGATCTAAATTATAAACACATGCACATATATGTATGGACACACCACAATTAGAGCTACTCTTGCCAGAAAGAACCAAAATGAGGACTTTCATATAAGTTATACTTTATCTTAACTGGACTTGTTGAAAATGCTCTATATTAAATAAAGCTATAGAGGTTTTACCCACTTGGAGAAAAGGCACTAGTATTGCAGCAGACTGGTAGACAGCCAGAACAACCAGTTTAAGTGTATTTTTCCTCTGCAGTTTTCAGTATTCCTAAGGAGATAACCTTCCTCCCAGTGACTGGTAAAGACAGGGTGGAGCAGCTATAAAAACACAGACTAAGAAAAAAATATAATTTCTCTGCATGTGTGGTTTGTTTGCGTTTTTTGAACTCATTTTTAAACGTGCTTTTTCCAAAACTAGCGGGGTGAGTTGTGATTAAATGTAAAGCCTGTTGCTCAAAAGTGCCCAACTTGAAGCTTTTCCTACAGAGCACCTGAGGTGAAAGCAGGATACTGCTCCTTCAGCAGACAGCCAGTCTGAGCCCGGGTACTTCTTTCCCCCACACCATGCTTTGAAACAGCCTTCAAAGATGACAGCTGGCACAACATGGAGCAGGATGCTGTGCCAACTATGCACAGTATAGTATTTCAGCTTATCACCCGCTCCTTTGAAATACCAACCTCAAAATAAAACACTTCATCAAATTGTGGATTGTTGGTCTTCTTTTTAACTTTAGTCTTTTTGGCTTCTGATCTGAATTAAGGAAACAAAAACAAAACAAAAAAAAAGGGTAAGAAACAACATTCATAGAAGTGTGATCCTAGAACAGAGCCACTGAGGAGGAAATATCCATCCACTTGATTTATCTGATAAAACTGGAATGCCGTGTGGCTCCAGCACAGCAAGGCACAGACACTTGCACACATTTAAGAGAGAGATTCAATGCATTCCTAGATCTCTAAAGTGGCAACAATCACATTTTGTTATCCTATTTTAAACACAACTCCTTGAACCCTTATTCTATCACTTGCTTGACACAGTAGAATCTTTTATCTGTACAAACTGGCGAGAATGGAGCTCTGAGCAGCAATGTTTGGAGGATGGTCTCAGTCTTGATGCGACTCAAAAATTCCTCATACTCTAAAAACACCAGAAACAAAGACTAGCATAGCTATTTCTGTGATTTATGTTTTATAGTTCTGGTCTGAAAAATCAATCACTGTTTTTCAGTGACAATCAAAAAATCCAGATTGGTTTCTTCAGTAAAAATATTTTTATTGCTGTACAAGCATCCCTTTCCTTGCAGCACCAGCAGCACTTAGTTAATACAGTGGTGAATTATTATGACCAGTGCTGAGCAGAAGTCTCTATTTCTACTGTCCTGTAGGTGTAAGATGTGGCAGACCTCCTCCCAACCACTCAGCGGGCCTGACCAAGTTCTGCACTGCCCATTCATCCCCTATGGGCCGTGCCATCCGCCTGTGCCTGCCTTTGAGAAAACAGACATTGACTGCTGGGCTCAAGCCAGCCAATGCATTTCTCACAGGCCAGCCAACAGCTGTTTGATGGCTTCCAAATGCTATGAACCTATGCTTGATTTGTTCTCACTACCTACAAAAGAAAAGCTGTGTACTGTCCTGTGTCACCGATCTTACCCTACAGCTCTGCAGGCACAGATAAAACAGATGCAGATGGAGAGGCACATCAGCCATGTGGAAAACTGACCTACTAATCATTTCATCCCAGAATCTATCGTTCATTTCTCATGCACCAAAGCTGCTTAGATAGCTTGTATTCACTGGACAACTCTGTGTATTTCACAGAGGTCAAGGGAAGCTGGATCTAATTCCCAGTGCTGCTCCAGACTTCCCATGTGAGTTGAATGGGCCTGTCCACCAGTATACAATATTTTTCCATCTATAATACAGGCACAGAAAGAGTTTCTGTCAGGAAGTCTGATGACTCTTAGTACAAATCACACAATAAACAGCAGCATGTTTGTTGAAATTTTTATGCTTGTCATTGCATAATTGCAGCTGAATAAAGCAGCTTTCCTACTCTAAAATGAGAGGCACTGGAAAATCCAGAGAGGAGAATGATGTGCAGATTAAGAATATCCCACTATTCCTAGGAGAAGCTGAGAGATAAGAGACACTAATCTCCTCCAGGACACAGGACAGATTGCCAACACCATCTCATCAGTCACACTTGCCAATCAGCCTCTTTACTGATAAACCCATCTGGGAGGGGACTGGGAAGCAGGATGTAGAACGGGAGGCGATTAAGGCAGCACAATTATTGAGCAATTACAAAGCAGTGAATGGGAATAAGCTGCATGCTGCTTGCTGGAGATAGGAAGCAAGCCTTCTCCCCCCACCAAAACCCAGACAGGAATAGGATAAGGCTATGCTCTTTATTCTGAAGGGAGTGCATTTCCAATAGTCATACATTACCCAGACTGGGGGGCATAGGGAAGCAGACAAAGGTAAATTCGTATATTCAAGAGTTAGTCAATCAATCTCCTTACAGTTTCAATAACAGCCACCCAGCCAGTCATTTGAAACAAGTTATAGCCTTAAAATGAAGTGTGCAAGTCAAATATACAAGATCATAAATGGAGATAAGGCACAACACACCTAGACAAAGACGCAGATACAGACAGGCTCAAAGACTCCTCTGCATGCAAGGTAAATATTTGTCAAGAATGCTTCTTATTTACAATATTTTCAATAAACTGCTGTAAAACATCATTAATAACCCATGCTATCAAATCTGATTCTTTGAGGTCACAGCAGAGCTGTTTTGTATCTAAAATGACACTGACATAAAAGATGACTAGATAAGGAGAAAAAAAACAGTGACATCCAACAGCACAGGAAATTTTTATAACAGATGGTTAAACTGAATCCCAAATTTAAACTGAAGAGTATTATGCAGAATCTCATCACTAAAACCTCATTCCAGATTTTATCCATGGTATTATGTCTGCATATATCAAATTACAGGACTGAACCATTGAGGGTTTTTGACATACACGTTAATTTGTCACACCTTGAAAGTGAAGACACTCTAAATATTCACATGCAAACGTGCATACTCGGCAAGATGTTGATGTATTCACATTTTTCTTCCACCCTGCCCAAAATTAGGCAATGAATTTGCTCAAAAACTGGCCTCCAACTGTGAGGTGAGAAGATGCATAAATTAAGACTAACCACAAATTATATACCCTGGGATATTCAAATTATTCAGCGATTATTCAGATCTTTACATAAATCAAAACTGAAACAAGTCTCAAATTACTTACTCTAGCATAATTCAGTAGCTCATACCCACCCCAACATTTAACATATTCTAGCAGTGTCTAAACACTCCCAGCTGTCCATTGGAGAAAGTGAATTTCTAATAGACAAAGGAACAGAAACCATCCCCAAAAAATGGAAGCTCTTGAATGTGCAGTACTTGCCTGGAGGGTCCTGCTAAGGTAACCGTGGCGTAGGGATCGCATTGCCCGTTGACAATGGGCAGCCCTTGGCACTCCAAAACTCTAGAAAACAAGAAAATGAAGACAAATTAATTTAATGGAAAGAGGCTGGAGTGAAAATAAAAGTGAAGCATTTTCATAGTTTGTTTTTTTTTTTCACAATACTTTACACTAGGGAATTGAAATGTCACTAAGCAGAAATATTTAATTTATACCTCAACTTGACAACACATTTTGATCTTAAATACTAACTTTAATAAGGGTCAAAAATGCTGTTAAATTACTGAGAAACCTTAACTCAAAGGATTCTTATTATGCAAGCACAGCAATTTAAGGTTCATGAAGTAGGAGTCTGCTGTCAAGATGGGAGCTGTCAGCACTTTAAAATTCTGTGACAACTTATTCACCAAAATACATAACCAGAATTTATTCTGTAAGAGAAATATAAGAGAAAACCCCACACAGACAGAACCCAGAAGCAGTTAAGTAGTTTCTCAGAGTAACATTCATGAAGACCTCAGAGCTTTTGCAAAATTTGGCATGGGCTTATTTGCAAAGTTGTGTTAATTACAGACCAGGACATATGACACAGCCATCCATCTCCATGTTCAGCAGCTCTGCACTCAAGTAGTACCAGAGACACATTGGAGGGACAAAGGGAACAAACTGGGAAAGTTGCACTTTTGCACTCTCATTTCAACATCTCTTTAGGGAAGGAAAAAAAAGAAGAAAAAAAATTCCAACAAAACTATCTCCAAAATGTGAAAAAATACTGCATGTTTCAGAAGTTAAAACCTACTGAGGAATGCAGCACCAGCTGGAAACAAAGACAGACAAGCCAGTTTCCAGGACTCTCCCTCCCCCACCAAGTTCTGCTTCAAACAGGTAACCTGCTGGGCTAATGTATTTGCACAATTTTAACTGGAAAGTTTCAGCAAAGACAAACCATGAAGCTCTCTGGGCAAGTGAGTATCTATCATTGCAATGTGAAATATCATGCAAAATTCTGGGTGCTATAACATCACATGCAAAGTAATAGCCATTTTACTGTTTTCAGTGATGGTAATTTCAATGCAAAAGATTATAAGGATAAGCAATACAGAAAAATTCAGTAACAGATAATGCACCACAATTTCATCCACGAGGTAAGTTATTTGGTAACATACAGTGTAGACTTTAAATATAGTTTAACTACAGGACTATTATTACTTACTCTCCATAAAGGAAGAAAAAAAGTAATATTCTACATCAATACAGGAATCATTTTTGCACCAGAGAAAGTACAATCTATATAGGCTCACACAGCACTACAAGTAGAAGATCACACTAAGGAGTGACTTAGTGATCACACTAAGGAGCTGAAGATCACACCAAGGAGCACACACTGGCAGGTGAAATTATACATTACACTCATAGCTGAACTGTCCTACCCATGGCCCCTCAGAATGAAGGTTAGGTAGCTGTCTTTCCATACAGACAGCCCCCAATAATGCACCAACTCACCAGCTTCTCAATTGCACAGCCCTAACCTAGATGACTCCTAATTGCTAATTCACTAACACCAGTACAAAATGATGTTCTGTTTTCTGGATATGCAAGTGGACTCACAGATCAAAACAACAGAGCAAGTTAGGAAAAGCCTGGATTGCACAGACTATGTGCTGCTTTTATTTCTGGACTTCTGTTATTTCATTACAAGTTTACCATCCACTGAGATAGAATTTAGAAGCCTCTGAAGCGACCTAGTTTAAGCACATATCTGGTATTACAGAGGGCTACAACACAAACAGTAAAATTCAAGCCACAAATTCTATCCCAGCACCAGCTGGAAATCCATGGTGTAAGCTTCAGGAACCCTCAGCCATCAAAACACAGGATTTGGTTGCCTCAATGCAATATATATAGTGCCATTTGAGATGACTTTGTTTCTTCTACCATCCCTTGGTGCTGCTCCAGAGAGGCAGGAGGTACCCCTGAAACATGTGAATTTGACAGCTCCACATCTCTCAGAGGCCTCATATATAGACCAGATGCCTCTTCCCAAGCAATCAAATCCTACTACAAATTCACCTAGCTTACCTTACAGAGAAAGTGTAGAATAAACTTTTTTTTTTTTGCACATGTAGTAATACAAATACTCAAAATTGTAAGGGAGATGCCACTTTTTAAATTTAGAAAGGGCAGATGTGAACAGAACGAACATTATGGGGAGCTTTGCACTGCAGCCTTCTGACAGTATCTGTCAGTGCAGGAGGAAAAACCAGTAAGTACCAGCAGAAAGTTTTTATGGAGAGGCAGGTGCAGCTTGATTTTCTTACAAGTAAAGGACAGACCACTTTCCTTCCAGTGGTCTTTACACTAGTAGGACTACATTCACAGCAGAAACACTTTGCCAGTGAGCTACAGCAGGACTACTGGTAATTCCTTTAGGATGGCAGATGTGGCTGGAACACATTCCTATTTAACAGAACAACTGTACACCAAGTGTCAGTGTCAAACCAAACGTGTGTTCCAGTGCTTCCTTAAAGCAGTCTGGAAGTTCTTTAAAATGAAATAGTAACTCAATGGCTTTAAAGCAGTCAGACAATTTTCTGTTGCTGATGAATGAATTCCAAGTGAGCTCTCATCCATAAGGGAAGAACTATGTGAAATTTAAACAGTCAGAGCATGTGGCCAGAGAAACTATGACTCCTGTTTTAGTAAAAGCAGTTCTTTCCAGAGTATGCAGAAAATAGAAAGTGATCCTAGAGAGAACTTTATTGACACTTGAGGACATACAGAGTTTGCAAATCACTACACAAACAAAACAGAAAATAAAAAAATCACAGATTAATTTTAATTACGAAAAGTGTGAACTCATCCAAACAAAAATATGTATATCCTAACTGTGCACATGTACAATGAGAGGATCTATTCTAATATTGCCACACAGAAGAATTTAAGGTTTTTTTCTTGTGGGTAGGCCTCTGTTATCATATCCATCATCAGCAATGGTTAAAAAGGCAAGCAGTATCACCAGCTGGTTGGAGAGAACACAGGAATGTAAATCACTGGGCACCTATAATTTCAATTGTGTGTGCTCTCCAGAACACATGGAAAAGAACAACAGATGGCTTCTAACCACTCAGAGCTCTCCCAGGCCTGTACTCTCCAGCCCAGAAAACAGAAGTTATCCATCCACAAACAGCTTACAAAATCATGAATGGTGTGAAGAACATTTCCTCACAAAATAAGAATTATGGGGCACAAAATGAAACTACCAGACAGAAGTTTTAAAAATAAACAAAAGGAAGTACTTTTTCTACACAATGAAATCACAACACTTAATGCCATACGGTGTTGTGGAGGCTGAAAGAATATGTGGATTAAAATCAGCACGACAGAAACTCATGGAGTATAAGTTTGTATGCAGCTATTAAAGCTTAATGGTCCAGAAGCCTCCTTCAGCTCAGGAAACCCCAAATTGGTGATCAGGAAGGGTGCAACACTGGAGCAATCATACCACTTGAAGTATCACTCACTAGAGAGCACCAGTACTAGGCTAGACTTGAGAGGCATTTTACACAGTAGGGTAGTTGTTCTGTTCTCTGGGGAAAAAGCAAAAACAAGAGAAAAAAAAGAATAAAACAAAATACACAGATGTTCTTGTGCAGTCATGATGACTTAGGAATAAGATGCTTCTTTGTGTGCTACTGAAATAAGAAAAGCAAAAAGAACCTTGAAAGAAACAAAATGTGGGAAAACAGGAAACAGATACCAACAGACTACATCACAACCCTTTCAGGTAATTTAAAAGCAGTTATTGTTTAACAATGTTGAAGAAATCAGGCAAAAGACTGAATACTCAGAATTCTGAGGAAGGAAGGCTGTGTTTGGAGAGACACTCATTCTGGTTCTTGTCCCTTATAAAGCATTATGAGGAGAAACAAAATTCAACAATACACAGGTCTGTTTGACTCATGTAAGAACACTCTCCTTAGCTACAGGATACTGTAATGTTAGGGCTGCTTTTGTTACAGTCATTTTCCTCAGTCATGGTAAAGTTGGTAAGTCAATTAATGCTCCTCTCTCCCAGCCAGGTACCAAAACACTGGCTTTACTTAGCAAGCAGGGAAAGAGCTAGAACAAAATGTCAGCTACTCAGAGACAATAAAATGGAATCTCAATTATGCCACATGACCACCACGTTATTTAGACTGACAGTTCATATCTGAATTAGATGAAAAAGAAAAAAAAAGTGTAATAAAGGTATGATCTTGGAAAAGAGGGGCATAGTAGGAAGCAGTGAACAAAGCCAGTAAAAATAAAAAACCCTTGCTCTAGTCATTTGCAGAATTAACTTACATGTACTAGAATAATGAAAAAAAGCCCTGACAATCAAGATTATTCAAGAATTACAAGTCAACTCATCAGACCCCAGAGAAAAAAAAATGTCTGGTGGCTGCCAGAATCTTGAAACTGGTAATTTCTCACCATTAGCTGTCTGGAGCCCAGCTGGGGCAAAGTGAGCCATCCCTCACAGCCTGCCTGGCTGGGCAGAGCTAAGGTTAGTGCTGGGTCATATGAGAAAACTCTCAATGCAGCTGCCTCGCTGTATTTTGCTTGTGGTTTATAAATTAATAGGTTTCAAGAAACAAGGCAGTTCAGTTTTCAATGTGGTTCATGACCAGACCTTCAGAAGAGTAAATAAGCTATGGAAAATTCCCTGTGGGTAAGAGAAAACCTCAAAAACCTAAACATATCATAAGCATGCCCTTGTGTCTACAGAAGCTGAGAGGGTGGCAGGAGCAGAAGATCTTGGAAAAAAAAAAAAGATTTTTCAACAAAGACTAAGTAGCTCATATCTGACAGTACAGGCATTTCCTCTGCCTCTGGGTTGCCAACTCAGCACTGTAAGCTGTAATCTCTGACACAGCCCCCACAAACATACTCAAAATCAGGCTTAACACAGGTGAGCAACATCAGAATGATCCAAGCCCACAGGCATTCCATGCTCCTGCCCTGGAACTCAAAAAATTGTTTAGAAATTACAGGCTTTGTGATTAGTTCAAGATGCTTTTGTGTCATCAGCCTCCTTGTGTATCAGAAGGGACAACCAAGACAAAAACAGACCAAAAAAAAAGAAACCAGAAGGGACATAGCTGTTCTTAAAACTTATATGTGTATTTACTATTTTTCCAGAATAAATCACCTCCAGTCTACCGAGTCAGGCACAGTTGTTTCCCCACTTTCAGCTTAGGGTAGGGACCAGCACACCATTCCCATTCTCCTTCTCAAATCAAACGGTTTTCTTACTGTGATTCCTCAAGAGAAAATAAATACATCATTTTTTCAATACAATTGCTTTGTATCACTGTACCATATATCTTAATTGCTTGGTTTCTGAGATGAATATAGATACTTAGCAAGTTTGCTCATCTATCTTACCATTCCTCTATTTCCAGCCTTTGCTTGTTCCACCTCTCTTTCATTTCTTTATCTTGAGACTTCATTTCATCTCATATGCACTTTTTTTTGGCCATACTCAGGTTCTGCTCTGCATCATTTTAAGGACAAGAGACTTCCTCCTCGCCTGCTCCAGTGATCTAATGATTACTTGAACACTCAGTACTTTGTGAGGTAAGCCTGACCAGACAAGTATCAACTTAAAAGCAAACTTGTGGTAGGTTTGTCAGAACTGTCATCAAAACAATGCATCTTTGTCTTATGCTAAGTACTTGTTTGGTAATGTACATTTCCCAGAGCTGGGTATATGACTTCGCCTCCTAAGTTTCTCTAGATCTCTTGCTCTCCTTTTTTTTTTTCTTCCCAATTTTTCTTTTCTACTCACTAAAGGCATCTTGTAACATACGCACTATCCTGACTACTTTGTCTTGCAGGGGTAACAGAACACCTCCAAATAGTCTCTCCTTGTGACTGGGTTTCTCATGGCACATAAAATACTCTTACTCTTTAGCTTCATAATAGAGCAGTCCAGTCTTTTTGCCTAGTCTAACAGCAAAGAGGTCGTGTCCCTTCCTTTCAATATTCAGTTCATTCCTGAATGTTCTTTTCTTTTGGTGCAGCTTTGCACCACAAGCTGAGCTCCCTTGTCATTCCCAGTGGTTTAGGAGGAACTTTGCTGTAATGCTGCATGACAGACTTTCAAGTACATCTTGACCAACCTCACACCTGGGTGGGCACATGGCAGCTGCTCTCAGACCAGTGAACTGACTTACACCTTCCACTGCTAGCAGGAATTATTACCAGGCCTCCTTCTTATTCCCTTTATTACAGCCTTAATAAACCAGTTACATTTACATGTTTTAGAGGGACTTTGTCTGAATATAATTCAGACAATGTACATCCACCACTAATAAGTAGAAAGGTGCCATGTCTAGCTCAGAAAGTCCCTGAATCATAAATTTTCAGAGGCCAGGAGAGTGTGTCACTGTATGACTGCTCTTATAATTCTTCATCTCCTAGACAGACTCAGAGTCAGCATCCTGGGCTGAGTCTGACCAAATGCTACATCTGTTTGTGCACCTTCAGACAAGCCTTGCACCTCCATTTCCACAAAGTAATATACTGGATGTCCATTGAGGATTTAACATACACACACACAACCCTTTTTTGTCAAGAGGCTGGCAAAGTGGCCAGTTTCTTCTGGAATAAGACAAAATTTTTACAGTTTACTCAATCCTAGTTTTAAATTCCACTCTGCCTTCATCATCAAAAATACTACAACTATTATGTCCCAACCCTCTCAAAGATTTCTTTACCAATCTATACTCTGAATTTAACTTGCCCCTATCCCCAGGGAATAAGGAGGCTAAGAATATGGAATATGCATACTGAATCAAGTCCTTGTCCTCTGGATGATCATCGGAAGCCAAAGGATCATGCCCACTCCCAGTAAGTGAACTCCAGTAAAAGATTATTTCATAAGTCCCTATTCCTTTACTTTTGGAAGTGATCTATTTGTACCAAAATAAGATTTCCTACTATTCTTCTCACCTGAATGTTGTTTTGTACTGGGAACAGACCAGCTTCCTCTGACAGCAGCTTTTACATCCTGGGAATTGCCTGCAATGATGTGCCCTGGTTCACCTTCAAGTTATGTCCCACACAGACACAAAATGTTACAGCACCGTGTAGTGTCTGGTGACCACTGACCCTGCCACCATGGTAGAATGAACCAGGGAAAAGAAAGGATGGAACTATGTCCAAGTATATAAAGCCATACTAAACAAAATACATCAATACTTCCTTTATCATCATGATTTTTCAAGACATTTTCCCATTCCATTATTTCATCTCTCCAGGAGACCTGAAACTAGAGTCTTTATCCAATCCTCAGCCACACTGCTGGTCTCCATTCTAGTCTCCCACCACTCTCACTGCCCCTCCAGGAAAACTATTCTGCTTGAGGAACTCCAGCAGTATCCTATCTTATCTGGATAATACTCTCCCTCCTTCTGAGTTTATTTATTTTGGTGAACAAACAAGTTCTGTCTTGTAAAGCAAAAATAAACACTTGCCATCTCCTTAACATTTGAGAGGATTAACAGTTAACTGCAGCTACTTTTCCCTTCATGTGGCAACTCATTCTGCCACAAAAGTCTGTGGCACTAAATGAAAACCTGCCTCATTCAAACAAATGGCACTTCACTTGGACCAGCAATTTACTCAATGTGTATTCCCTTAGAATAAAGATTTTTCAAGTATTTGAGGCATTAACTCTGAAACATTTATATACAAAACATATTTATACACTCAAAACTACTCCCATTTTGATTAACCTTAAGGACATCAGAGGAATAGGCTGTGCAGGCATCTATTTTGGTTTTTTCCCCTTTAGAATACTCCCCAAAGCCTCTATGACAAAAGCACAACAGAAACCTTGAAACTGAGATTACAGTTGCAACCCCATGTAAGCACTACTTTTTCTTCCCCATTTCCAGTTCAGCTGAAAATCATCATAGTCCAACAAATTTAAACATGTTCTTAAACCCATGTTACCCTGAACAGATTCCTTCCCAAGCTGACCTACAGCTGTTTTTGCAGTCTCATGCAGCATGCAGATTAACTTTTGGTCTTAAGTGGAAAGCTCTGTATGCATAAAATTTCTGTCACACACACAGAACTCCTGTTAACACAAGGCTGCCAATGGTGATTTCCTTCTGAGAGAGCAAAGGAAAAGGAGTTGACTGTTAGTGTCTTAGTTCAAGCGAAAATTTATTTCCCAGGTATTTATTGAAGATATTTTATAGCAAAACAGGGACAAACATTCATACAAAGCCAACAAATAACGTACAGAAAGCAAGTGAAAGCTAATGAGCACAGCACCCCTACTTTCCCATTCTACTAAATCCTATTACAGTAAAACTACATCCAATGCAAAAAAACCTACTTCATTAAATATAAGGAAGAAATACTGTCAACACATATGCACCCCTAAAACCAGTATTACTTCAAATGAACTGCAAACTTCTCATGTCATTAAACATCTACCTTTCTTAGAAGTTTAAAAACAGACTTTTTTTTCTGCTATTAATATGGGAGCTGTCCTCCATACTACAGTTCAAAACATCCCATTTGCTTTCCAATATCCACTCTAGAAAGACCTTTAAAAGCACACATTTACAGAGTACCATCTGTACTCTGTACTGAAGAGAGCAGACTAAAAAGTGTGTGTCAGCCAATCTGTCCTTGCAGGACAAGGAGTTAATCTATTAGTAGTTAAGCCAGTTTATGAGCCAATTACAGGAGAGTTGCAAGCTTCCTAAAAGCCTCTTCAGAAAACTCTTCAGTTATGTCAATATTAAAAAATGGTTAAATTATCCTCTATGACAGTGTCCTGGGGCTTTAAGAAGAGACACAACCTCACTGAAATTTTGCTCTACACTGATTTAGTGACTATTCCTGGCACTGACATCATCATTTCCTTCTGCCTTGGTCTCAGACTGGCAATCCCAGCTATTAACTGGGAACAAGAACTTAACAGAAGACAAAAGAGAAAGGCTAAGCAAGAAGAAGTTATTTCTAGTACATGCTGATATTCAGAGAAGACAAAAGATGCAAATACAAGTTAAAGCCAAGCAAGTAGTATATAAAAATTGTAATGGAATAGCAAAACAAAAGAGGTACAATCCGGAAAGGATAAATGTGCTTAATGCTGGTACTGTATTGATTCTTGCAGGGGCAAGTGAAGAAATTTGAATTTCATGTAGTATGGCAGGAAGCCAAGGAATGGGTCAACATATCAAGGCAGTTGCAGAAGCACTCATGTTAGTGCAGCATGGTGAGAAATGCAAAAGAAGTGAAACACAAAACAGCAACAATTACAATACACAGCAAATGATTAGAGCCCAGCCAGCAGCTTTAGCTGAGCTGACTGTGGCCTGTGGCAATCCTAAATGGAAGCATTGAGATCCTGTCTGTACAGGCAGATAAGAAAAGGAAGAAGACCAAAAGGCACCAAGGGAGTGAGAGGCAGAAAGGCTGTTATGGCTAAATAATGAAGCCAGACCATGACACAAAAATCTCCCATGTTATTTTTATTTGCTTGGAAAGGTATATTCATCTCAGTGTTCTGTATGGGAAATACAGGTTTTATGGAAAGAAAACTGCAGTGATTTCTGACTTGAGACCTGTCCAAGTTTAACCTGCTCCCAGGAAGGGGCTGTGGGCACACAGCACAATCTCTCCTTTCAGGCAGCATTCACATGTCACTGTGTACATACATGAGCACATAAGCAAACAAAACAAGCTGCAGGAACATGTCCTGACTTTTCCCCTCCACCAGCCAGCAGAGGCCAGAAGCATCTGCAACAATTAGATGTTTGATACCCATATGACAAGAAGGAAGACAAAATGAAGAACCTATCAGAATAACTGACACTCATCCCTAAGAGAGTGTGATACATGGCAGAGCAAAAGTTATCGAGAAATCACCCAAAAGCTTTTGAGCCTACTGGCAGGAATCCGATTATGAAGTAAAAGGTAAGGAAAAGGCTAAAAGCAGAAGCTTTAAAGAATTTATGACAGAGAGAAGGAAATAAGGCACTCTGGTGGGAAGTGGGTAGGTGTGGGTGTGTGAGAGTGGGGGTATCGAACTGTAAGAAACAAAAGAGATAAACAGAAGCAGCTCATCCTAGGCTTTCCTACCCTGCTGGTGAGCAAGAGTTTCCTCCCAAGTGCTGAGTATGGTCATGTCAAACAGATATCCCAGGTTGGCCATAAGCAGTAGTATTTTAAATAAAAATTTAGACACGCTGGTGAGTGACCTGAACTGACAAATACCTGGAACAACTGGGAGAACATGAAGCACAGAAGATTGGAAAAGAGCATCTAAATCACGTCATGACACATTTGAACCACAAGGCCCAACAACCCAGAACTCTTGGGCCAAGAGAATGCACCAGCTGAGAAGGATCTTTTGGGTGATGGGGGATGGACACAGGAAGGGAATACAAGGGAATGAGATGGTTTAATAAAAGCTGTAGCACCAACAGAATGTAAACCCAGCCAGCTTCTTCTCATCCTTTCCCAATGCAAGCATAATGATTTCTCTACTAAATAAATTCTTGGATACTCTTCCACATAGATTTTCACATCATATATTTAATTAGATGTAGAAACAAAGTTTAATAAGACGTAGTAAGAAATACACCTTTCTAAATGAAAGCAATAAAAAATAGGTTGTAATTTATAAAGAAAAGAAGTAATTACCTGTGGAACTACAAAGCAATCATAGGTGCCTCCAAACACTTCACAGAGGCTACAATCTTCTGTAATGAGAATGCCTTGGCACACCTGAGGTAGGCAGAACCTTTAATGCTTAAAAAAACTCAACTTGAAACAACTCAGAAAAACTCTTGATTATGTTTATGTGAATCATCAGACAATCTGGGATATCTTGATTAACAATAATTATTAAAGGCAGTGATCTTTGCTACACTTTGCAATACTTTCATTATGGAATTCAAATTAAGTTGATTCATTAGCCCTGCTGAGACCTAATGGCAGTTATCTTGCCAACTACGTTCCAAAGTAATCCTGATACACTGAATTTGTTTTGATAAGAGAACTGGGCTAAAGTTATACAAATTGTGTCACAGTGAACATAAAAATGCTCTCCAACTAGAATTCACAAAATAATATTAATAACTTGATTCTGTTAGGATTTACAGATCTAAAAAGATGTCAATTGCAATAACAGACAATGCAGTAATCAATCACAGCAGGCAAAAAATAAAAAGCACACCATATTTAACATGGAAATCAAGGCATTATATCCTCAAAAACTGCACCTTATTTTAAAATAAGAAACCCAACCCAAACCAGAAACACTCCATTTAAACCACATACACCAAGTCTGTGAAAGGCAGGAAGCAGAACAACAGAGTCTTCTTTAGTGAATCAAACTGCAATGTACAGATCAGGCTTGTTACCTTTCATTTACCTAAAATTTTTATACTGATGCAGCTAGAGCTATTCATAGAACAGTTTGGGCTGGAGGGATCTAAAAGATCATAAAGTTCCAACTCCCCTGAAATGGGCAAGGACACCCTTCGCTAAAGCAAGCTGCTCAAAGCCCCATCAAAGAAGCACAATCATGGTAAAGATCAAAATGTACATTTTGTAATACACTTTCCTATGAAATTAATTGAAAAACCCTTACCAATGTCCCTGACTTGGCAAAAAAAGAGATCAAACAGGATTCATAAAACACTTATTTCAAAAACAGCTGTCACAGGATGGTGACTTGCCTAATTTGAATAATTCCTTTGGTTCTACAAGGAGATGTGCAATAGTGTTCTGTGCCTGAAGGATCAAACTTTGAATGTAATACAGAAATTCCATGAAGGACGTTCTGAGGCCATTCTGTAGCAACATTCTGTAGGTCCTGCAGACAAAACCTTCCATTAGCAGTGAAGCCTCCTTAGTAAAGCATCATCCTCTGCAATGCTACAAGTGTAAAGCACCAGAGTCTCCACAATTTTTAAGACTTTAGGAAAACACCTACAGACCAAAACCCAGAAGGTGCCTGGAGAGGAAGCCACAGACTTCTAACGGAAGACAAAATCCCTTTGACCTGTTTGACAGGAAAAAACACCAATTGTGAATATCTGCACAACAAAAGCACATCCAAATCGTAAACCTGGTAGCCCCTACCAGGAACAAAGCATTACACAAATTGTAAACCATTTCCCCTGGCACACTGTCCCATTTGACTTTCTACTCTGAAAGGTCAGTCATGTCATAGGTTTAGCTAAAACCTATGATATCCCATCCAAAAAAGAATGTGCTTCACCAAGTGGTGGCTATACCATTGCTAGTACAGCACAAAGCCTCTACAGATTAAAAGCCATGTACAGTGCTCTTTATTAAAGTTTTTAGTGGCTTGTCACTTCGTCTGATGGAAAAACGATGCAAATTAGGGCAAAGTCATATAGGCATGTTCGTATAACCAGCTGTAATTAGTAGCTCACATCAGCCTTTAAATTCCAGTTATTGCAGAAAGAGTTTATACTGGTGTTATGTTTATCCTCATAGTTTGGGATGAAAAGGGATCTTCAGGATCACAGTCTGGCCTCTTTTGAGACAGTGATGAAAGCTCACATTTACTAAATTTGTGCAACAAGTTCATGATGCTTACTTCATCTTGAGAGCACATTTCTGAAGAGCAATCGAGGCTTAACTCAAAGGAATCACAACTATTAAAATATCCTCAAAATGTTCCACATGAAATTGTTTGCTGATTAATGATCATGACAAAAAACAAACAAACAAACTCACTCCCCAACCCCAATGGTTTTACTACTTGTTTCCCACTAGTCTTGAGCTTCCAAACATGGGTTATCACATACAGTAGGAATAAGAACCATACATTCATAAGGACTCTCTTCTAAATAATGTGCATACTGAGATCTCACAGAATCAGCTAGGCTGAAAAAGACCTCTGAGATCATCATGTCCAACTAAGCACCTAACACCACTTTGTCAATTCGACCATGGCACTCAGTGCCCAATCCAGTCTTTTCTTAAACACCTCCAAGGATGGTGACTCCACCACCTTCCTGGGAAACCTTTTCCAATGCTCAACACCCTTTCTGTGAAGAACTTCTTCCTAATGTCCAGCTTAATCCTCCCCTGGCACAGCTTAAGACTATGTCCTCTTGTCCTGTCACTAGTTCTCTGGGAGGAAAAGCCGACCCCTACCTGGCTACACCCTCCTTTAAGGTGATTGTAGAAAGTGAGAAGGTCCCCCCTGAGCCTCCTCCTCTCCAGGATGAACAACCCCAGCTCCCTCAGCCACTGCTCACAGGAACTGCTCTCCACCAAACCCTCTTCATCAGCTTCGTTGCCCTCCTCTGGACACACTCCAGCACCTCAAGGTCCTTCCTAAGCTGTGGAGCCCAGAACTGGACACAGCACTCAAGGCGTGGCCTATATTGCTGGATTCAGCCCATGGATCCCGCCTGTCCAGGTCCCTCTGCAGAGCCCTCCTACCCTCCAGCAGATCAACGCTCCTCCCCATCTTGGTGTCACTGAAGTTTTTCTTGCATAAATCTAGCAGTCACTCACTGTAAGACAAATTTACCAGCTCTTCTATTTTTCCTGTAGCTCTTCCATGAACACTTCCAAGTCTAACAGCATGCTTTTTAGCCCAGTTTCTTAAAGAGAGAAGCTTAAGAGAAAATGCTTTCTGTCTATATTTGTCAATCTCCTGCTGAGGATTTTTTTTTAATCAGTTGGCGTTTTCCACAAAATTTGAATAAGTGGTAGAGATTTCAAAAGATACTCCAGTTGTACTAATTTTATTAAACTCAACGGCTATGCAGAGAAGAAAGCACCCCTGGAATGTCCCTAGGGAGCAAAGAGCTGCACACAGCAGTTCTCAGCAGCTTCTGACTGAAAAGCACATAAATAGTGAGAGTCTGCTGTCACACTGTGCCACCTTTCACAAACATGATGTTTGGACTGGTGGGGCACAAAACTGGACAATTCAGCAGAGATTGACAAACAACTAAAAGGGTAAAACCATACACAGTGAGTACATCTGCAGCTGTATACAGTCTAGCTGAACTGCTGCCTCTGTTTGAAGCTTGTATGAAATTATTACAAAACCATCAGCCCACTAGAAGCAAGTCAACAGTAAAATAAGTTAAAATTAACTTCAGACATTACTGCCTCCAAAAGCACAGCCTCCTTGACAATTTCTATGCTTACTGCAGTTTCTTTCAGAGTTCCCCTTTTCTCTTAGTATTTATGAGAACAAAACTATTAGATAAACTAGCAATCTACCTTTTAGGGTAGAAGGGAGTAGGACAGTGAAAATGACAGGTCTCAAAGTGCTATTAAATTAAAAATGTGTATTGAAAGATTTTCAATCTGACTCACAAGTGCTTTTTATGTTACAAATATATAATTGGCAAAACAGAAGAATGTTTCCACAATCTCTTACTGAAATTTCCAAAAAAATGGCATCCAAGTCAAAGGTTTACACCAAGACAGACAAGTAAGGGGACAAACAGTTTATACCAGGTGATTTTAGTACTGGATTCTGGTAAGTACTCAGTCATAGCACATAACTAGTTGCATTCTCAGTACAATAATGTAGCCAGAAGCATGAACATGATTCCAGATGGTGTAGGGCAAGAGATACTTTCTCATTATTGCACATTCCACTGTATGACTTTTTGCAATAACTTCCTCTCAACAAGTCCTTCTGTGAACAATGAAGTTAATGACAAGTGTTTCCTAGGTATTGTGTACCATGTCTCTACTTTCCTTACATCTGAAAAAAAACCAAAGAAGCCAAACAAAAAAAGAAATCATTCAACCTCAACACTTGGGGCCCTGCAACTTCCTCTTTACCCTCCAGCTTCCCCTGTTTCTATCCTACCTTGATGCCTGTCCCTAGCTCCATTCTGCTACCTAAATATCATGTTGGCAAGTGTCACTCTTGGAGCAACAGATTAAAAATTTGCAACTGTAATTTGTGCTTCATCACATTGCTCCTTTAAAAACTTTTCCAGCACTGGCTTTGGATGGTGCCTGCCACAGAAGCTGCAGAAATCCCAAGAGTCATTCAGAATGAAACAGGGTGCATGTTCACCCTTGTATTATGCTAAATACTGTGTACTCCAAAGAACCTTTTGATACAGGTCGTGTTTCAAGACAGCTAGCTGGATTTTCCTCGGGCCCTACCTCAAATGTAATTGAACTCTTCCAGTTGATCATCATTAAAGGACATCAGCGAAGTAAAAACTGCAGACATTTGGGGCACTGAGCCTACTGAAGGTGCTAACAATTCACAGTTCTCAAAATCCATGCACCTTTTACAAACATGGGTACTACAGGAATGCCCCCGAAGCACCCTAACACTGTGACCTCAAGCACATTTAGACATGAAATCATTTACCATAAGGATTTATGCTTGAATAATTTGCCTCCATTTATAATCCCAGTCTGTGCCTACTCCGTGTAAAACAGGAAGTACTGTCACATTATTTACACAGCAGCATTTACTGCTGAAACAGAATGGCTTAAGACTTACAATTGAGTCTTTAATTACAAATCAGGTTTTATACCTATTCCAGAGAGTCATGTGATGACTATCCAATCTCAAAATGGTGGGCACTTAAAAACATGTTGTGCTGGAGGAGAGTCTAACTGAAGTTGCTGTTGATTGGGATTATGGATAAAATAACATTTGTATGTGATTTGCATGAAGAATTTCATGAATAGAGAAGCACTGAAGAAACACTGAATACAAAAACAAAGAAGCGTGAAACACTTCATTTAGGGGGAAACACAGCAGCAGCAGAAGACAGTATTTCTATATATCAGAGGTTTAATGGAGAACAATTGAAAATTGATTTAGGCTACAAAATAGTCAACAGAGGCTATGGTGGGGATGGAAAAGCACAGCAGAGACAGTGTAAACTCTGTGTTATGAGAGCTGGGAGGAAGAAAAAAAATTGATGCACTATGTTAATGCCTTATAAAGATACATATCTCTTCTTTCTTCCCCTCTGTACTCCCAAAACCCACAGCACTGCAGCACTTCATGATAAAAGTACCAGATACTATGTGATTTAACCTTTGAACATTTTCCTCTCATCAGTTTGTTATGAAACCCACACAAGATTAAAAGCATGATCAAGATGCAATCCTGCAGGAAAAGGTGCAGCTTGATGCAGGGCTTGCTCTCCAGAGAAAGGAGATTGTAACACATTTAAGGGATGCATGAGTTTATTCAAAATGAAGCCGTGAAACTACTTGATACCTTCCTTAGAATTCCTCCCCAGGAGCAAATAGAAGTTGAAATTTTTCAAAATACTGTGAGTTCACCTGATTGATGCATACATTAAACTGGCCTTCTTGTAGTTAGCAATACCTTTTTTCCCCCTAATTGATGCAGGTCGTATTTTAGGCATGAAAATAAGCTTCATTTGACCTGAAGTGAGTTCAAAGCTGGTTGTGTGTCTCTGCAGTGGAAAAGAAGCTTCTCTAAAGCAGCACAAATATATGTTCTCTAAACTGGAAGCAGCAAACCCAAGAGGGCTGGGTGGCTCATGGATCCATTCTGGATGTAGGCAAACAGCACTGAGCTATAACATGACAGGAAAAGTAGGCACTGCCAGCTCTGGCCTCAGGCTACCTCCAACAGGAGCTGCAGCCCTGCACCACATCAACAAAACCATCAAGAACCTGAGTACTCCTGCCTCATAAAGCAAAACAACATTGCCTTCATGAAGAAACAACCCCTACTTCCTGCTGATGCTTTGGTGGAACACCAGCTCCAATTTGGAAAAGGAAAATACTTTTTGCAATCACAGGAGGAAACAGTAGACTTGCACTCTTATGCTTTAGATTAGGATCCAGACTGCTATCCAAAACCAGGAATGGCCACTATCTTAGCCCTTCTAACCAGACTTGATATATGTAGCTTTGCCCTTCATGAGTTGTGACCAACAAAACAAAAAGGCTGAGCCTCTAAAATTTTCAAAACGAAGCATCATTTACCTTAACCTTAGAAACATCATATTGCATAAGAGACTTTTAAACAGTTACATAAAGTCAATCTGCTTTAGGGCAGTGATTGTCAACCAGTGAGCAGCAGTGCTCATGGACAAGGAAATTCAGATCTATAATGTGAGCAATCAGAGAGGAATGTCAGATGCTGCTCACTGTATGTGCTGTGCTCTATTCCCATGGCAGGAAAGGCAAGGGAACCACCACCAAGTCCCAGGACTCTCATGCCTAGGCAGAAACCTTAACCACACCTGACAAATGAAACCTTCTGTTACCTCCCTCTTCCTCTTCTAAAGGCTTTTAAAGCCCACAGATCAGTCACTGTTCTTTTAACAATCCCTGAAGCATTTATCTTAGGGATGTCATACCTACTTATTGTCTTCTCTCCTGCTTGCTCTTGTAAGCTGCCCATTCAACTTTGTTCCACATGCTTGGAATACATCCTGTAGAGCCCTCAAGAGAGTTGCCCAGTATTTAATTCATAAATTAATGCAGAGCAGGCACATCTTCCATACCAGAGCTACAAAAACTTCACTTACCAAATAAAATTTCAGCATTGATAACGTATTTGTAGACTTATTAATTGTTTACTGGAAAACTGTGTTGCTACATATGAAAGAGAGCAGCGGCCTCTGAAGCACATATGTTGTTATTTAGCTATATAGATTTACTGGGTGGGAGAATAAAAGAAGCAGAGGGGAGGAGGAGTGAGCTCTCTAAAGCAGATGTTTCCAAGCTTTTTTAAAACTAAGAGACAAGACATAAGACAACACTTGAAGGAGCAGCTGGGGACACCGAATAAATACAGACATTTAAATGTGACTAATTACATACACATGCTGGAATTCTCAAAGGATGATCAGGGAGCCAGGCTCCCAGCTCATTCTGACTTTCAACAGGAGTTCAGTGGCCTGTTCCTTCAGGCATGCTGCAAGATGTCATCTTGCTAAATACAGAACACTGCCTCTAAATGTTGCCTCTAGTAGCTTAACCGCAGCAAAGCCTACAGATTGCTACAAAGCTATCTACAGGAGCCCTCCTCTTTATAAAATAAATACAAATGCATGTATCTCCTGTTCCTTGCCTGTGTGTCTCTGACAGATGAGACAAAGTTGTCTGGACAGCCCAGAGGCCTTAAAGCCTCTGGGGAACCACCTTTCTGTGCTAAACACAAATATGTTGCCCAGAAATTGCTCTAGCAACAGTGGGGAGAGGTTTACCAAAAGTCTAGGGATCCTTTCTGAGTACTTTGGCTGTAAAGCAGGAAAAGTTTGTGTATGTGGGAAGTGGTGGCTCATAAAAAAATTTAGGGAGAAGTACATACACCATTGATTTTCAGATGTGTTCATATAATATGGCTAGACACACACTGTCCATGACTTAGTTCAAACACTTCCACCCAGCATGGCTGCAGAAAGAGAATCTTTCCCTGGTCATTTTCCTTCCTCTGCACTGCAGAAAAAGAAAACTGCAGTTTCTAGGATACACAGGATTAAGGCCTGTTTCAGCTTAATAAGCATGAGGGGAAGAAAAATAAAATACAACATTACTCAAGCAGCTGCCAGAAGCTGTGTGTCAGCACAAAGGGGTGTGTATGGACACAAGCAGTCAGAAGCATGGGAAAGTCTTGAGCACTTCTTTCCATGGCCCATCTTAAAAATGTTCGTAAAATTAAAGATAGATTTCTGGCAGGTGACAAACAGGAGACAGCCTTTACTTCACAGCCAGTGGAAGGTGAGGTCAGATGTTGATAATCACAACAAGCAGTGGCTGACTGTGCAGAGGGCCAGGAAGGCTGTGGCTGTAAAACATGTGGAGAAACACAGTGCAAGATCTTCTGTGAGTGAAAGAAAAAAGGGGAGAAGTCAGACCTGCTGAGTAAGACTTCTTTTTTCCCCAGCACTCAAGGTGACTCCCTACATGGCACCGCAGTATTTAGTACAAATGCAGCTACAAAGTCCAGGCATGTTGTTTTTTATCTGACACACCTGGGCAAGGGTCTGTGGTCAGCAGGCTGTACATCTGCTCTCCCTGTATGGTGTGAACATACACATCAAGAGCGTGCATCCCAAGTCCTGTACCTGGGATACAGGAGACTTATGGAGACCAGTCACAAGGACCACCAGGTTTTGCACCAGGTCCTACAGGGGGTGCCCACAAGTAGCAAACCTCTCCCCAAAGGAGCATCCCAAGGGGGAGTTGTGGTTCTTACAGAGTATGACAGAAGAAGTTGCTGGGGCACACAAGCAGTGCAAGTGTGGCGCCTACATCTGTACTGTCAATGCAATTTTTAAATCCACCAATGCTTCTCCTTTCAATCTCTTTTACAGGGATTCAGTCCAGGAGATTGTGCTGTAGCAGCTGGCTAAGACTACAGCCTCTGATGAAGCACAACAGCTTAGTGGTTTAAGACTAAATGAAAGTAATGAATGCTTCCTAAGGAGAAGCTATTAGGCAACAGTTTTCGAACTGAATTTTTTGCTTCCTCTGCAGGGGCTAAGGAAGCACACTTGCCTTTTGCATTTTTTAATAATCTACTACTTAATGTTCAAGAGCTCAGCACTTAAATATTTTAATTTGCCCTTCCATTCAGATGAATTTTTCCATCCATTCATCCAGCTGACTGTTCACAGCATGTTCCACAGGACTGCAGGCTGGCTCAGCCCCAGCTGCTTTCCAGGCTTTCTGGAATGCAGAGGTGGCAGCATTGTGAACAGGCTCAGAGGGCACACTGATATGGGTAAGCTCATATCTTCTGGAGAGGTAAAAAAGTTTGCTAATTGGGCCAAGCCTTCATTTAGCCTACATAAATGGACTTTGAAAACAAGCACTACTCTGGGGCTTAAAAAAGCAAGTGTCGCTAAGGTATTTTTAAACAGCTGCCCAGTGGATGCAGCTTTTGTTCTCTCTGCAAACCTGAACTATTCAACCAGTTATATCTATGAGGTCATTTGCAGAGTAGTGCTCAACTCTGCAGCTAAATGCTTCATTTAAAACAAATGATATATTTTTTTAAAACAAAGTCAATGACGCTCACAAGAAAAGCATTAGATTCATCAGAACAAGTCAGTTTTTAAGATTAAGTGATTCTAGATTCTTGCTCATATTTTTACAGTCTTGTCTTATTTGCTCACTGTAACATCCATGAGATATTTGCAAGAAAATCTGTTCTTTTCACAATACTCAACCCTACCTCTAACAAAGGTTCTGCCTCTCCTGCCTTTACTGTTCTCCTCACTGCCAAATTCCAGCTACAAAGACATTTTAGCTGAGCTTTGCTTAATTACCACACTCTTTTGTTACATGCTGAAGTGCTAGAACCAAGATGTCTATGAACAAACCTGCAAGAGATTTCAGATCATGTGGAAAAATGTTAAGAGCTGCAGTTTGCTGTAGACCTTCCTGAAGCAAGCAGTGTGGCACGAAGAAAATGCTGGACTACATTCTGAAGTGCTTTTTCTTCCCCCTGTAATCATTCCCTTTCATCATTCCCTTCTTCTTTCTCACACCTAAGACAGATTGCCATGAAATCCTGCATCAATGGAACTACATATTCTAGAAACTTTCTTCTTCCCCAATTTTCTTATTTGAACTGCTAAGCTCTAGTGTCTCTAGCTCTAGACTGTCCAGGTCAGATACCAAAGAGAAGGTGGCAATGGGAAAGACAGTTTCAGCAGACAAAAGCTTGCTTGAGCTCTGATTCTCAAATTTTGTTTCTAAGACACCTGGGCTCATTATGATTCAGTGGCTAAAACCTCATGATTTTTCTACACATGGCAGCTAATACACTGAACAATACCTAGCAAATAATGGTTACAAAATGATTCACAAACTAATCTTTTTTTATCTGCATTGTAAAAAGTTAATGAAATAGTCTTCAAATCGAGAATATATAAGCAAAAGTTTGAATAAGTGTTTAAAAGCTGTCTGGCCAAATGAATAGAAAGCTAAAAAAAAAAATCATACTGTTAAAGTAGTCATTGCCTTACTGCTATTCATGAAGCAAGAAGCTGCATGTATTACATATTAAGAAGGACCTTTTCAGACACCTATTTCTAGCATTTTAGGAAGTTCACTGAAAAATCCATTGGTACTATAATTTTACAGGGTCCTACTTAAGCAAGGACAAAATCTTTAAAAGACAGCTGGCTGTGGTATGACATACTCTCTCAGAATAAGGCAAACAGAGGCAAACACTTCTGAAGGTCCTTCAGTACACCACCTAACTATTCAAAACAGATGAGAGCAGATGGGCATTTCAGTTAATCTATGTTTGCAGAGTCACAGCCATCACAGGATTTCAACCCACAATTAGGGTTCAAAGGATATGGACAGAAGGCTCTGTGGCTGTATCACATCTAAGGAGTGCAGTACACACTTTCAGAAAGGCCAAAGCAAAAAAAAACCTTAATGTGGTAACCAGGACAACTGTGCTCCTTTTCCCTGTCTAAACACACTATCCTCCAGGCTTGCTTCAAGGAGAGTCCAAGCTCAGTGATAAACCCACTGTCATATATGTCCCACACACATACACCCTCTTTGACAAAGAAATTGCCTTTCCCCACCTTCTATTCCCCCCTGTCCCACAAAGCCTTAGGACCAATAGCAATACAAGCAACACTTAAACAAAACATGCCAGCCTAGGACTTGGTAGATACAGGTTTGAGCTCTGGTTTCTCAGAATGTGTGTAACCATCACCACTTGGTCATATACAAATGGAGCAATGGAAAATGACATAATGAGAATCCTCAGGAAGCAGCTAGAGGAAGGTTGGGCCCTCCAGGTGGTGCACAGCTATACTGACATGGCAACTTTTGTTTTCAGAGAGGTTCAGTTGTGTTCCAGCAACATTGTGCCCTGGGTAACAAGTTCACTGGAGCTCAGAGTCTCCACAGCAACTTGCAGCAGACTATCCCCTGGTATTCACTCTGCCTCATGAGAGCAGGCTGCAGAGAGAAGAGGTCGAATGTACCTGCTGCAGAGCTCTGGAAGGACCTGCAAGGCCCGAGGGTACATGCACAGGCAGGCAGGACCACTTACCCCAGCACATCCTCAAATCAAGAGTGGGCCTACAGTGATGGAGGTCACCATATGGGTCACCTGCATTTGTTAACAGGTCCTAGATGTAAAGACTACCAGGACAGAGCCTTAGCAAAGACAGCAACAAAATGATATTAAATACTGGTCTGAAAATTGGGCTGGTCAGAACTTTCCTAGCAGAGCATTTATCATATTGACATGACTGCCAAACAGCTAGATGCCAGGTATGATGTCAGCAGTCTGATTTTGACAGCTCTTCTGCCAGAGAACACAAAGCATTCCTCACAGAAGCCAAAGAGCTCTGCCACTGCTTCTGAGGTAACATGAAAGGCTTTGGTGTGGCCAGAGAGCAGTGATCTTCCAGACTCCTCAGAGGACAGAGAAATCTTTACTGCCATTTGAGTCCTGTGGCATCTCTGCTCCAACTTGAATGAGACCAGATGGCTGATTCTGAGGCTGCCTTAGTAAGTGATAGCAAACTTTTGTTTTAAGTCAGCCCTGTAACATTCTCACCACACAAGTTATGCTACAAATTTACTTAGCTGGTAAGGCCCTTAATGCTAATTAGAAGGACATTAATATTACCCTTTGATGTCTTTTTAGTATTTATGCCATGACTAAATTGGATAAGGGATTTATTAACATTTAAGGCTATTAGGAAGAAAATTACATAGATTATGCAGAGGGAAGGAAAAGGGAAAATGAAAAAATCTCACATGCTATAAATTCATAAGGATATTTCTGATTAAGAACATTCAATGTCCAAATAAATGTGTTGATTCCTCCAACTATTTTTAAATTAAGCACTGCACACTGTTTGCAATCAGTCTGTTTCTCATACTTCACAGCTACATTTCAAGTCCTACCGTGTTGCGAGCTTGTGGCAGACAACACCAGTGTCTGTTATGACTTCACTCAGTCTCAGCTCCAGGTGGACCTTCCCCTGAAACACACCAAAAACACCATAGGAAAAGTTAATTTTATGCATAGGCAGTCACACCATTCCAAACGCCAGTTTGTGCAAGTAATTCCACGAGAAGTCTAAAAATTAAATAAGAGCTGTATAGCTAAGGTCTTTCAATTACCAGAGAATCCAGACTAGTAGACATTCAACTACATTTGGGTCCATAATTCCCACCATTATATAATCTCTGTAAGTTGAACTAATTGAAGGATATGGCGTGTCCATGGTCTGATACAGAAATGTTGTGTTGAAGTTGTAATTAGCATTTTAAATATTAAGCAAGTATCTGCAACACTATCGTTAAAAATGGTATCACAGAAGTGTGTTATAAATTAACAGCTACATGTTTTAAACATTATAAAATTAAAATCTATTAAGAAATATAAATTGTAAGAGAAGTATCAATAAAAGTATGTCAAACAACTATTAAAAAAAACACAAAAAATGTTCAGTCATGTTGCTAGCATTCACAGCATTTACTGTTACACAGTCTTCAACTCCTTACCATCACATCAGTTATTATGACTTGGGATAAGATATTATTATTCAATACACTAAGAAAATAAAGGCAAACATGAATACCAACTGCATTCCTCATACGAATTCCATTATATTTCAAAATGTGAGGAGCCACTCCCACTGACAAAAACTTAGCGTCACTCTTACAGTGTGTACACAATAAATGCAAAGCACATTTTGTTACTGACCAAATCTGACATGCCAGCAGTGCCCAGTCATCCTCTCCAAATTATCACAGCCAAAATTGACCCTTTCTTTGTCATTACTCTCCCCTCCACCTTTTGTACTAAAGGATGCTAAAATCCACTCTGCTAATTAGTCACAGCTCTAACATGGGTATCATCTTCACCTCAAATCACACAAAATTCTTTTGCCACTCCTTTTATAAGATCTTCCAGATTCAAGCTTTGCTCTTTTTGCACAGGACCAAAACTCTTGCCATTGATTTCCCTATCTCTTGAGACTAGTTACTACAACCTGCTCCTATGGGGATGTCCTTTCCTGGGCAACAGAGGAAAATTAATATGAAACCCTGGCCTCAAGTTGCACCTATGCTGTTAAGATTCCCTTTCCCTACAGCAGATCTGTCTGGACAAAAGCTGGTGAAGGTAGTCCAAAGCACAGCAAGGAGTGCAGCAATAATTAAGGAGCATGGACACACTGAAGTGCAGTCCAAAGTTATTTCCTGGTTGTCTCAAGTTAAGAAGCACAAACACTGGACTCAGTGCCTGAATAGTTGTCCTGAAGACACCTATGAGGCCTATTCTGTTTTTTACTGTAGCAGTAAGAAACTTGTTTACAGTAATTTTCTCCCCTTCCTAGTGTATATCCCCTGTTCAGTACCATTATTTCTGCACTACCTTGAGTGCACACTTCATGCTTTCAACTCCCCAAACCTTTATCATCTATTTATGCCTTCATAATTCTGACTCAGTAACACTTTTTCCTATCTGAGGGCTGGAACACAGATCCTTCAAGTACATGTTGATGTAGAGGCATGTTGATGTAGAGGCAGAGGATACTGGTCTTCATCCAGAAAACAAGGAAGATAACATCTCCAGTTGAAGACAAGCTCTTCAATCTGTATAAAGTTGCAGAGGCACCACAGCATCTTACTGGCATTTTGAACAAGAACCCAGGTAAGTGTGAGTTTCAAACAAGGCTTCTGCCATGTGTCTTTTGCATCATTTTAAACAAATTAAGCCACCACCACCCCCAATGCAAAAACCAAACGTTGCATTCAGCTGTCACTCCTGATTTGTGTTTCAGTGACACAGGTATCCTCCTTCACCCTGTCAGTGTGTGCCAAAGTCAGCATCTGTCATTGGCTTCCAAACTGAAGCCTGTCCTCATGCATAAGAGCAGGACTCCTCTGCACAAATGCATAAAGCCACTTCTAAACCACTTCTAAGCTCTTAAGGACCCTGTACCACTGCAATGCCCACTGTAGCTATACATGACAAGGGCCAGGCACATAATCAGCTAAGAACTCTGCTTAAGCAGAACAGCTTTAGTGCTTTTCTTTTACTATATTTTCCTTGCTCTTCAATGTTCTCTCTCCCACTGGCTGCACATTCTATTACAGGATATAAACCATTAGTCTCTGGAGAATAAATTTACATTATGAACCTGTAAAACCCACTACTGCTACCTTTGTTGATATCCTGCTAAATACCAGAGAAATCAACATTAATATATATTTTGAAGAAATTAAAAGACAAGAATAGAGATTTGGCAACTCAGAGAAAATATCCCTTTGGAGAAAATTACTGGGGTTTAAAACTGTTTTTATAGAAATATTTCTGCTGGTCTTAAACAAATGTGAGACAACCTTTCTTAGGAAAGAATGCTTCAATGCACTTAGCATTGCACTTGCCTGAGAGCAAACTTGAAGTGGCCATTTGCTCAACCTCACACAGACTGAATAAAAAGGAAGCTCCTCATTTCATAAATTAGGTTGATTTTTTTTTTAAAATCAGTGTTATTTCACACATTTTCCTAGCTACATTAAGCATAAAATAATAGTGATGCCTCTCATGGGCTAAAAAGCCATTTTTTCTTGTAGCTTTCATCTTTCTCTTGTGAAAGCTTTGAAAATGGTCAGCTGCTCCAAAAGTGACTCCAAGCTTCCTACAGCAAAACAGAGGTCATGGGATCACTGGGACCAGCAGCCTACAACTATTCCCAAAAACCCCTCTGTTTTACTTCCAGTTAAAAATTCAAATACCTTGAAATACGGCTACAGTAACACACTTTCAGGCTTAATTTACAGAATATGTTACTCTTATATAAAGAGAATGCTTTTTCCCAAATCAATTATACCATTATGCAAAACAAAAGAATTCATCTGAATAAATTCACTCCTGAGAAATGGCATTAGCTGGATTTACAATATACCAGATAATTCATTTTGCAAGGGGAAGAGAGAAAACTGCAATAAATCAGCAACATAAGATCAAAAGTTAATCTAATTAACAAGAAGGTCAACCTATAGTGGATTAAATGTACCACAAAAACAGAATTACAATGACTGACAGTTTGCAAGAAATAAATTTGTATTTTTAGTATTAAAATAACTACTGTAATAATAAAAAGAGTCTTTTAGTTTAGTAGGCCTGCAGAGTTTACAAGCAGGAAAGATTAGACAATGCAACGGAACAAAAAAAAAAAAAAAATCCATTTTACCGAAAGCTGAAACAGTGGCTTCATCCTGCTCAGAGAGAATCCCTCCTTTGGAGCCAGGGATTGAGTCCAGGCTCAGTCCTGCACTATGAGGCTATAATGCTTTCTTTTTTGTGAGAAAAAAAATCTGGAGATTTGGCCATTCTGAAGTAGCATGTATTGATTACTCACAACATTTCCATTAACAAATATATTTCAAGGTTGTTCCCAAAAGCAGCTATGCTTATTAACACAACTTTGTCCTTTGGAAGGGCAGGACACCTTTTCAAGGAACAAGCTGAAGGAGTGCCAGTCCAACTGCTGAACACTTCCATCAGCTACTGCTGATATGGAGGCTGGGTTCACAGGTTGTACCTCCTTCCTAACCACATCTAACACCACATAATGGGGCCAGCCAGTTTCCAGTTATTGATTGAGAGAAGCCATCGGATGACTGAATTTCTTATAGGGAAGCAGATAGTACTGAAAAGGAAATCAGTAACAAAAAAACTTTTGAAGGCCTTACTGAGGAAAACACAAATTATATTATGCTTGCTAAATACAACCTTTACTACACACTCCGTTATCTGAAAATGAAACTGACTGCAAGTTGGCAGTCAAAATAAAAAAAAAAAAGAAAAAGCAGACTCAAATTCCTGGTTTTATGGATACAGGGAAAGCCTGTCTCCAACCACCTCCTTTCTGCCTGTAATGAAGCTGTGAGCCACTGTGGATTGAAACACCAAAAAACAGTTACAAAGCAAATAAAAGTACACAAATCCTACCTAACTGTACTATGTTTCCAGCAGCTGCAAATTTGTGGTTTAATTTAACCGCAGTACTTTGAAGGAAAAGAAAATGCATGACCACAGATTATCCTAAAGTTACTCTTATGACAAAGCTCTGCCATCCTGGCATAAAGCAGTTTTAGCATCCTGAACAAGGCCTCAGGCAGTGTTTGCAAGGTCACCAGGACACCACTGGGAGCCGTGTCAGAGTGCAGTTAAATGCACACGTTCTGCCCTGGAATCTGACACACCCCACATGAAACAGTGACTGTAGATTCAGATGCAACATCCAACCTAGCTCAAAACAGATGCAATCTGGTTTTTCAGAGAAATATTTATGAAAAAGCACTGACAAATACCAGGAACTTCCATGCCTATCTGAAGCTCTAAAAGATGCACAGAAGACTGTCAGTCAGCCTAAGTTCAAGACAGGAGCCAAAGCAATCCAAATTTCACTAAATCATTTTAAAGCAAGTCTCAACCAGGCCTCCATCCTTTTTGTTACTATCAAATTTTTAGAAATCTTTCACTTTTTAAAAATCATCAAAAGAAAAGTCTACCCTGCTGATTTTAAACAAAACCAGAAAATATAGAGTTTGCTTGAATATTAAGTATCAGGTCAATAGTCTTAATATCCAGGGCTCACACAGCATGATAATTCACTTCTACAAAAGAACAAAAAGTTGGTATCACAAAAACTCCTAAATAAGGTATTTGTTTCCTATTAAACCTGCTGGACAAGAGGTTTGTGGTCATCTACCTTTCTACTTCTGACTACCCAATTTTGCTGGGAACTTTCCCCTCCAAGGTGGGAAGTGCACCTGGATGAAAATTTTTCCAAAAACATTTATTGCATATGGGGACACTTTTCCCAACACAACTCAACTCTGCTCGTTGCTCAGTAGTGTGGAAAGAGGGACTGGGACCCACTTTTGGCTCCTTACTCTTCATCCTGCTGGTAGAGTGTGACTCCAAGCAGTCTCACCCCAGCTCCTGGAGATGGAGAGTAGATGAGATCTAACAGACATGAGCTGTAAGAGAGGACTAGGCTAAGCAGGTGACATGAACCACAGCTCAAGACTGACTCATGCCAGCACGGCATTTTTTTTTTAATCTCAAATTCAGGACTGTGATAACACTGGTATGTTGGTTTATTTTCCCTTGCTCCAAATTAGAAATGAGCATTGGAAGAACTAAGCACTGCACAGAGACCATTCCAAACGAGGGAATAACCTGTGCCACTGCTTTCTCAGTCTTTCCAAATTTTATTTCAGATTATAGCAAATGTTATTGGGCAAATTCTGTCTACTCTGAAACCTTTTTAGCCAACTTCCTGAGAAGTCACTTTCTGCCATCAGTAAAACTTAAAAGCAAACAAGAAAACTGAGGCAAACCCTAACGGCTCACTAAATGCTGCCCTTGAGGGAGTGGGAAAGATCAAGGGTACAGCTACTGCTCTAGGTAAATCCAGCCTTGCAGTATTATCAGCAGCCTCACATAAGGTCAGGCCTAACAGCAGGTTTGAGAGAAGGAGGAGGAAGGAGTTTGTTTGCTGTCTACATTTGCTGCTTATCACAGCTGCTCCTTCCTTTAGAAGGGGGCAGCGGGCGGCTGGGAAAGGTCTAAGGATCATGCTAGAGATCACAGCCTGCCTGCTGGACCACAGAGCAGCTCACAAGAAACTGGAACAAAAGCCAGCTGATTGCTGAGGAAAGTGCAGCAGCTCTATTCAGCACTGCATGGATTCATAAATGCTAAGCAAAGCGGAACTGATATCTGCTTGCTCTCCATATGTGCAAGCATGTCAGAATTGCTCAGGAACTGGCAAACAATTTCACATGGCATAATGTTAACCTTCCTGTTTCTCTAACGGAAGAATACTGCCATATGGTCAAAATCCTTAAAATTAATCATATTTTCTTCTCAAATTGTTTGATGGGATATAATATGTACATGTTGTAAGTGAAAGGGTTTCATTTCCCCAGACAAATTATGTTCTGCAGATACAACCCCACGGATGTCTGGGGTTTAAAACTGTGTCCACTCACTGGTCAGCAGTAGGTGCTCCTCACCACATCATGTTACAGACAAGCTACTGAAAAGTAACAGACCAAAACTTGATTAGCTGTCCTAGCCCTTTGTGCTGTTAAGTCTAAATACTGTGCTCTTACATTCACATAGAGAGGAAGTCTTGCCACAAAGCAGGATCTGGTCAATAGCTGCTCTTTCCTTTTACCACAAACATTATTTACCATTGCTGATGCATGGTTCATTTGTCTCAAATAATTTTGTCAATAGGCATTTAGCCTTGAGAATCTCCCCACCCTGTCAAAACAGACGTCACCTCTCTTCAAAACAACTAGAATATAGAAGTTTAAGTGCCACTGCTCAAAATATAGAGGGTAGCACCCACTTATTTCCTGTTTGTGGTAGAAAGCTGATACCAAACCTGGAAGCAGCTGCTTCTTTTTTACAATCTGCATTTACCCATGCTTACAATAGGCTGTACAAAATGCACCAGTGATGCATTTTTATGCTAGAAGTGTTAAAGTACCTACACAAAGATAGTAAATATCAGTGTTGGACAGTGGGCATGCAATGCTCTTAAAACTAAAATAAACTTCTCCATCACACAAGACTGAATGAAGAAGAGCTAATTAAAAAGCTTGTGGTAAAACCTTGGCTCTGATGAACTCACGGCAAAACTCCCACCCCAGGAAGGCCAAGATTTCATTCACGAAGCCTGACACTTGGGATACAGATTCTGCATTCAATGGGAAGGTGCTGACAAAAATGAGATTTTTTTTTGAGAACCACACCATGCCTTAGCTAGATTTTCTAGCTAATATACAGGCAGCATTTCAAAGGCAGTAGTTTTGTTGAGCAAGGCAAGAGGATTTTAGGTGTACTCTCCAAACATACCCATAAATAATGTTTTCCACCAATGAAGTATAGTACAGCACATGACACAATCCATACTCAAGAACAGGCATGTTTAATCAACAATAGTCAAAGGCCTGCATAGACAAAATGCTAATGTGGTGAAAGGAAGAGGAAAAGCTTTTGGTGTCTGAAGAAAGTACTTAACATCAGTTAATCTTTGGCACAAAGCTTTGAGTACAGAAGGTTAAAATGTGAGACAATTTGCTTCCTCAGTGTTGGTTATCTGCCCTTTACATGCCTTTTATTTTTATTAAGTTGATAGCCAAATAGATATCTCAGACACATCAAAGTTCTTATGAGAAGGAAGAGGAAATGAGCAATTATCAAGTTTTTGTCAGACTTTTTTTTTGCCTCAACAATGACTTTACATAAGACCTCGAGCATAAATGGCTTTGGAAAAGCATTCTATCATTTAGAACTGAGAATACAGCTGTAAGAGGACATGACTATTTCACATTTGTCAATGAGATGGAGGAAGTAACTCAAAGCACACTTGAAAAGGGGAACTTTTAAAACAAGAGCCTGCACAGGAAAACATGTCAGAATAATCTAATGCTCCTTGCAAGCCCCACTTTGGCATATACTGACAACAGGGTTTGGAGTATGCTGGACTACATAGATATGAATCAGAATATCTCTGAATCTTTAACCACTTCACTGATTACATGTACACGGAGTATTTAGGTGGCAAAGCTCAAACTTCACAAAACAGACTTGAACTATGAACTTAATGTGAAAAAATATTAAGGGGAAAACTCTCAAAACCAGGAAAGGCCTTTTAAAGACTGCATGTGCACTTGGGCTTAAATTCCACTGAGAACACATGGACCACTGAGAGCATCTGTCATCTACAACCCTAGGCAAATATCTGAATCAGTTACTGTTGGGTAAACTTCCTTCTGTGAAGAAAAGGAAAACATTCATGGATCAAAAAAGAGCTACACACAATAGCATGCCTATTTTTGCTTCCAGACCTCAAAGTATGACAATGAGAATACAGCAGGTCCTGAAAGACAAATGACTAGTAGAAAAGAAACACATGCCATATAAAGTGTACAACATCACACTCATACTGGCCTCAAGCAGCTCACAATGTTGTCTCTGCCACTGCTAGCCCCTCCCCTCCAGCTGAAGCTGCCTGATTGTTCATAATCCATTTCAATGCAAAAGTTACACCATTTTCAGTCATGGCTCAATTCCTGTTCTACTTCTCACTAAAATACTCATGTACTGTCAGACATTGAGCATTTACTGAGGAGGAGGCAGAATCCATCAGAAGATGGGAACTTAAAATTCCTTCAGCTAAATGCACACAAACCCACCCGGTTTCAGCTTTCTACCTCCAGAACAAGTTTCTCAGTCTGGAAAGTTAAGCCATAAATTAAACATTAATGGCTGCTGTCAACTTCCATTCTGTACGCTATATAAGAAAATCTCCCAATCATATTTAACATTTTATTCTATACTTAAAAAGGAAATAATCAAGCATCATGTCATTTCATATTTGTATGCCAAACACAAATACAAGCTGAAGTTTCATCATTTGTTCTTCACAGAGCAACTCAAACTTAACCATCTAGAGCACAACTGCTGTTTCATCACCCAGCTATATCTCAACAGCATCCAGGGTATCCACTGACAGGACTAGAGCAAACTGTGCAATGTGTTATTTTCAAACTAGTGAGAGCAAAACCAGACAGTAAAATGAGGGGCCATTGATGTACCAACAGAGTAAAAGCTTGTCATCTTCAAGGGGCAGCTACAGCCCACTGCTGAATGACACAGCACTGTGCTCTGGTAGCTACTGTTCTCCCCCAACTCAGGCCAAGGGAAGTTCAGATGCACCTGATGATGCTGATTATCTCACTAGGGAGGTTTGCTAGACCAAATGGTGAACCAAACCCACAAAAGGCATTGGGTGGGTTGTAATGCCTGCTTGGCATCTGTGGGCTGAGCAGCTGCACAGCCCCATCTGAACTGCTCCATGTGAGACTGAACACAAGGTGCTGGTGAGATCACAGGCCTCTCAGCAGCACTCAGCCCAGACATGCAATGCCCTCATTTTTTCTTCAACATAAGCAATCATGCCAGACTCCTTTACTTGTTGTCAAGCAATAAAAGGAGGTGGCATTAAAGCATGTGACAATAATATTCTTATCTGTGTAGTCTGACAATTAATGTGTCCTGCTGTCAGTAACATCCTTATCTGCAATAAAATTTATGAAGCCATAATCTCACTCCTGCCTTTGAAAGGCAGTAAGAATTGGCAATGTTGTAAAACCATAAAACTAGATTCAAAGTCTCAAGCAACACACCTTGGAAACAATCTGTGATAAAGTTATACAACATTAACACTTAAATACTGATTTTTTTAAAGTATACAGGAACTCATATACAAATGAGGTACAAACCATGCTGAACAAAATTTTAAATTCCTCTCATTAAACTTCAGATAGCTCAAAATATCAGTTCCTACATCACAAATGTTATTATCTGTAATTTCAAATCCATCTTTCTGTTCTGAAAAATGAGGCACTGTGTCCCAGAAGTGGGGCACAAGAAACACAGCATCCAACATCACTAATATTTGAACAATCCATTGTTTTTAAGGTGGTTTTCAATTTCTGACTGTGCTGGCTACTCTGCTTAAAAGCTGGGTATTTTCAGACTTCACACAGGGTAAAGGTAAGTCCCTCATAGGTTTATTACTCTTACCCAGTTTCTTTCATATCATGGTCTAATGTATTAATTAGAAACCTGGTCTCTTTTCTTTTTTTATTTCGTAATCTGACTGCATAACCCCAAGCAAGCCACATTCTTTCTGACATTTACTCTGACTGTATTCAAAGTGTGGGAGTGACAGTAGCTTACCTCAATAGAGTGCTGTGATGCATAACTAAATAGCCATGAAGTGATCTACAACATGGAAAATAGCACAACAGCCACTGGCTGACAAAAGCAGAAGATGCAGGAGTTTCCTGGCCTACAGCTCAATGTTTAATCCACTAGATTGCATTGGAAAAACTGCTAGAATGATAAAACTGATAGTTGGCACATTAAGACTGCCTTTGTACTAGTATTTGCATGATTCACTGCAAATGTTAACCATTAAAAATTTCTTAAAACTATTTTATTTAAAATTGGAGAAAAACTGAGTAACATTGTATAAATACTCATCATGAACATAGTATACTGTTTTCACTTACAAATCATGAAAGTGCTTAGAAGGACTGAGATACTGCAAATGTCAAAGATACAAACACAAAAAAAATTAATTTGGCTATTTTCACTTGCATAAGAATTCATACAAAATATTTACAAATCTGCTCCCACTATTATGGAAAACCAAGCCCTCTTGCAGTCTCAACATAAAGACCAAGGAACATTTTAATAAATGGATAAAATCAGAGTATCATGTAAATCATATTTACACTACTTGTAATACATGCTTATCATGGAGCCCAGAAACAGTTTTTGAGAGTTGGGCTCTAGTAAGGATGCACACAGCAGAAGTGATAAACTGCACAACTACAAACAGAGAACATGCTTCCAGCAAATCCTGTGCTCCTCATCACTCCAAAAGCTATAGCTGTCTCCACCACTGCTGCCCTAGAAAGCACCCTGGTCTAAAAAGCTTCCACAAATTCACTCTGCATAAATATTGTAACAAAACAAACGATGCAGAAGCTTATCTAAATATTGGCTTTCTTCAGCTGATAAATTACAAAGGGAAAGTTTTCATATCCTACAGGAAATAAACACTCAATCTATTGTTCTAAAGGCACTGTCATAAGAGGCTTTGGGGTAAGAAGACAGGGACACCAGGGTAAACAGAATAGATCTCCTAGTTAAAAGCCTGCTAAAAGCCTTTTCATCACCAGTGACACTGAAATGTGGCATTAAAGAGGATCAATATTTTACAAGAGAATGTCACAGGCTGAACAGGCTGTCCTGAGGCTTTCTTTGTATCACATGCACAACAGTGTATTATTTGTCTCTCCAAACAAAAAGAAAACCTAATCTTGCATGGATTTTCACATATGCTTCACCATACATGACCACACTGTATGTTGGAATGTGTGTGCATTTTAAGTGTCATTTTCCAGCCTGGTATGTGCAGACTTGCACAAAGACTGAACAGCCAAAACACTGTGTCCAGCCCTACCATACAGAAGTATCTAAGAGGCATTTCCCCTTGCATTTATCTGAGACTTTTGCACAGGCCAGATATTCATGTCTCCTCCTAAACAAATATTGTGGTTTAAAAGTGATCTGTAATATACACTTACAGAAAAAAAAAAAGGTAACTGGCACAGTATCCTGCTATATCATTTTGATTTCTTGCTTTGTTATAATGACTGTTTTCACAAGACCTAATGTCATAATAGAAAACAGAATCTGCTTCAAACAAAGAAAAGTACAAAAAGGGAAGTCACACTGTGCATAAAAGTTTGTAAAGTACCAAAGCCTAAATGTAATTTAGGGCTTAAGTAATACAATTATCAGCATTCCCATTGTATGGAAGAGGGCCTAGAAATCTGGCAAGGAATTTTTTTCACATTTAAGATGCACTTGTTGCCATTCCTGTGGCAACCTGCCAACAGAATTATTTTAAGCAGTACCTGCAGATACTATTTTCAAGATGGCTCCACTCCCTGAGGAATCAAATGTTATTTATAGGGCCTGAAGTTATTCGATACTTGAGATAAACACACCCTCCTTGTATCAGTGACCTGATAGTTCAAATTGTTTTAATTATTTCTGTAGGCAGAACCCTGACTCCCAGTGATTTATGCACACTTGTAATCCACCCTACACTTATCACCAAAACCCAACCTATACTAATGGGCAATGCTTCCTTTTTGTAGGGAAGCAACACATCTGTCCCAGAGCTATGAAACCCATGAAATTGCCATGGCCTTGTTAAAAATACTCCTTTGCCAAGATATTTTTTAAATATCACATATTTTAAAATATTTTTTTACATCTCACCTGTACTTCTGAATCAGCATCAACATGCTGGAGTTGAAACCAGGTGTCTCTGTTATGATACTTCTGTAGATCTTCCTTCTGTATAGCTACCTTTCCTGAAATAAAACAAACCAGAAACACAGTTTAAGACATGCTGTAGCTCTACCAAGATTTATTTCCATCAAAACCAAGTTGCAAAACAATGATTTAGGGCCTCTCCTATTCAAGAAAGGCTTTAGAGCAGGAAAGCTATTTTTGGGGAATACTTCTTTACACAATACATAATGATGAGCACAATACTGATGGACTGTACAGCCCTGATGAGCATCTTTTTCTATTGCATTTTGTGAATGACTTGAAAATTCCCAAAGTCCTACTCACCTAGCAGAGTGAAGCACTGGATGCTATGGACAAGCTTGTAAATATGCTTATAACAAAAACGTCATTATTATTTTTCTGACATGCAATTAAACTTGTGGGAAGAAAAGCTTAGAAACTGTTGCAGAGATTTTTTTGTGGCTGATGTCTGTAACAATTCCAAATTAAATGTTCCATGCATATGTTATTGCCAATAATATTTCAGGATGAGGCATTTCACTGTATAGTTTTGTAGGAGAAGGGAAACAACTAGAGATGTCAAGTCACAGCAGATGACATTCCCACATCTGCATTTTGGGGCCCTCTCAACCTCTCTTTCACTCAAATCTTTTAGACTTGGCATTACACAAGCCAGAGCCACCCAAGGGCTATCCCTGACTGTAGAGAAAAGCCAGGGGGGAAAACCCACCCCAAAACACTGAAGAGTTTTAACTCTCATGTTTTTATACCCCTCTTTCCACTACCAAATTAGCTGTTTTGGTAGGTACAGTAACAGCACCAGTTCCATGCTGTGAACTAAGAGCCCACATGAATGCCAAGGGTCAGTGCAGAAATTACTGTGCTGCCCAATCTCTCTGAGGCAGTATGTAAAGCACTCTCTAAGGAGCAGTAAAACTTTTTCCAAGCGTCTCTCTTTGTATACACAAAGCTGAGTGTGGCATGCCTGAGGAGCACATGATCCTCAGAAAGCTGCTCTGGGTTGGGTGGCTCCCCAGGCACTGAGCAAAGCAGCATGTTTGAAGTGAGAGAATCCAGGGCAGCCAGAGACACTGACAAGGCTCAAGGAAGCTGGGGTTTGGCAATGTGGTTGGGTAGACTTCTGCTGCTAAAGTGAGTTGATCACATACAGTTTGCAACCACTGCTTTGTCATAAAAACATAGACTTTCTCTAACCAAATGTTGATAGATAAAAATCACCAATGGATATAGTTTTGTGGGAAAAAGAGTACCTACCAAGGCTACCTAAATTCATGCAGTTTGACCAGATGTCAGTAATACATTACCCCAGCAAATGTTAACAGAACACATTTACAAAGAAAAAAAAAAGGCAAGAACACATGATCAAAGACTACAAAAGTGGCAAACACAAAGCACTTCCCTTCAGAAATCTAAAAGCTTACAGAAGTCCTAGCAGCAAGTTATTACACACTAGCATTCCCTCAATTTATGGCCTTTTCCTTTAGCTGGATGGCTTTGTTTAGCAAACAGCCCTCCTGTTTGCTGGGCTATACCCCATACCATGTTGCAGCTGCACTCTTCTTTCACCTCAGGCTGTTTCTGACAACAGTTTCCAGATTTCCAGTCCCAGGTCCTAAACTACCCTGCCATTCTTCCACAACTGCCCTCCATAGTATCTGCCAGGGTTTCTGCTCTAGCTTCCCTTTCAGAGCTTCTGACTCATTGTTTCTAAGTCTTGTTCATTCTGTCCTCAGCACCACCCTCTCTCACTGCTTGGCCTGTAGAGATTATCAGATCCATCTCCTGTCAAACATTTAACTAGAGATTAACAAGGGAGACTCTTTGTTGGATATGCAGAGCAAGCCACTTGAAACTTCTTAGAAAAGAAAAAATTAAATTGCACAAACCTACAAAATAATATGGCAGGAAGGGTAAATAAGACATCTGAACTGTGCTGAACAGAAGACACCAAGTTATTCTGCTGAGAATCCATGGGATGACGACTGTGTTTTTTCAAAGCTTCTACTTTTATTCTCCAACCAAAATGGTTTGTGGGGAGCCTAGTTTCTCTCAAACACTTCGAGAGGAATACACTGAAATGCATGACCTTCCATTAATTGCTCTGGACCTCAGTTGAAATTGTTTACTTTCACTGCTTGCTATCCTCACCCTACCCTTTAATCTCTTGCAGAAATCCTCCACTCAGCTGCAGCGTTGCACACCCTTTGCAAAGACTGTCACCGGCCATCCTCTCATTCACAGTCACCTCCCCTGTAAGCAGCGCCTTGCAGAAAACTCAAGGGTGGTTTCCCAATAGCTGCATCTGCACGTGCTGTGATCACTGCCCCTCTTTCAGCAGGGAGTTCCACTGCTCTCTGCATCAAGGATGGCAGGGTAACCCAGATGGGTCTGGCCACAAAGTCAGTACATGATTGCAGCACCAAGTGCTCACAGGCAATGGCACGTGCCTCCAGCTCTGAGGGAGTTAACGTGGTGATACAACTGTTTTGATTAGGAAACTGTTTGAACAGCACTGTTTGCTCTGCACACAAGCAAGTTTTATTAATGACTGAAACTTATTGACTGGACTGGCTATTATCCAGGGGTTTTCATTGCATACCAAATGATCCACAAAGAAGAAAAATCTACTAGGAAAAAAAAAAAGAGGGTGGCAGTAAAAAGAGGGCCTACAGTTTGGCCAGTCTAAACATATACAAAGATATATTACTGATAAAGCAGAATGTTTGATCTGTCCTGTTAAACAGTTCTCTGCACACACACAGAGGAGCTTTCCTCACAATGTGTTAGTAACTCTTCACCTGCACCAGCCATGTCCATATGCTCATTCAGCTCACATTCCTCCTCCTCCTCATCACCAGACCTACATAAAACACAGTGCAGGTAACTCAGCATGGTCATGTTTCTGGTCTACACAGTCACTGCTCTGCCACTGGCTGACCTACATCTGACCTGGCTCAAACAACTTCCACAGCACCAGAACTAGGCTAAATCTAGGCCAATAATCACAAGCTGTTGGCACCTGTCATTTGACCTGACACTACACGATAAGAACCTGTAATTCTCTCTGAAGATAAACCCGACACAGGAGGTCAGAAAGATTTTCCACCGCTCATTTAAAGGATGTTTTCCTCTTTGTGGTTCTTCAGCATGCTCCCAAACTCGAGCCCATTGTCTGACACTCTTTCTCAAGACTTGGGTGGCTTCCAGATAGCATCAAGAAACTCTAAATCTTGCACCTGAGGCACCCAGCCACTCCTGCTGGTTTCCTTGGAGAGGCCCCAGGCTGCAGAGTCTGCATCTGTTTAAGCTCTTAGACACTGTATGGGAAGAGGCAGGAAATAGCTGAGCTTGTTGAACAATGTAAGGTGTAATTTCAAAACCTACCGTAAGTTACATTTTTAGAAGCTAGATTCTCAGCAATAACCAGCAAAGATGAAGTAAAAACATTCTTCTCATCTGAACTAATTTTTTTTCTGAAGCCTGATGCTCACCAGGACCTCAGACTGGGGGAAGGTAGGAAAACCTCACACAGTCCTGTGTGTTTTCCATCTACATGGCAGCATTTTCCCTATGACCAGCCCCCTCTCTACTTCAGACTGAACAGATCTTCACTGCAACATTTAACTCAAACTATTATTGGGGAGACAGCTTACAGATTAATAAAGTTACTACCTAGCCCCTGGATGATTTTAAAGCTGCAAATTCCATTTTACAATCCCTGGTACAAACTGATTTAAGAGCCTCCTACATTCTCCACCCATGCACCCCTGTCCTCTCAAGCAGGGCATACTGAAACTGTTGAGGAAATCAAGCTAATCTAAAAAAACCCAAACAATGAAAATAAACATTCTATGCAAGGAGAAGAGAATAAGAAATAAGTTTCACAGGTCACATGTGGGTGGTGTTGGCATTTTTAACACAAAGGTCATTTCAACTGACCTGTTTTAGAGCTTCTCCACTCAAGAGCCACATTAACATAGCTAGAAGACAGAAGGCAGTAGGAAATCAGTAATTTGGGCACAGAGGCAGAGATTTTGAATAGAGAAGGGTAGGAATTTCTGGCTACATCACCTGGGAAAGTGCTTGCGGAAGCACCACACCCTCAGTGTCCATCCCTCACTGGTTACAAACATTTTTCCAAAACAAGTCAATGCAGCCCATTAACCTGTCCCTGAACATGCCTAGGCTTGTTAAGTCAGGGTCAAAATCTCCATACAAAGACTGATAGAATTTGGCTCAGGCATTCTCCATCTGTACACAACCACCTTCTGTCTGCATTACCTGTTGGTGACAAAAGTGTTAGGCTTTGGTTGAAGGATTACATCTCACCTTTTAAAGAGTAATTTCCTAGTTTGCAGATGAGATATGTGAATATTTATGACAGATACTAGACTAGTAGAAGATTTCTCTTACTGAAAAAGTAGCACAGCAGCAATAGGAAAGGAGCTTGTAATTTTAAAAGGGCACAAGGCCCCACCTGAAACATGATCCAACAGGTTTGGATCCAACAGTTATTTTACAGAAGCCCAAAATCAGAGCATTTCAGGAGCTCTTGTACCCTCTCTTTAGGTTATCTTTATCTTAGAGTACCTACACAGTGAAAACAACAGAATTTTACACACTGCTGCCAGGTGAGCTGATCTGATATAATATCCTTCATTAACAATGCAGTACAGTTAACTTACAGCAAAGGGTTAGGTCTGAGTCACACATTAAAAGGCCCCAAAAGCCTAATTAACTGAGTCTTCTCTCAGCTCTGAACAGAGACTTTGTCTCCTTCCTATATGATGCAATATGAGGCAATAAGTGAACCTCAAAGCTGCTTCATGTTAGTATGTTAAGTGCACAGACACACTGTAACACTGTATTGATTTAATATAGCTGATATGAAGGTGCACAAAGAAAGTAGCTTTCAATAGTTGGAAAGACTAGGGACAAATCAGAACCAATTTTAACCAGTACTTCAGGCTGTGAGAGCCTAATTATTCTTGAAACAAAAAGCATCACTTCTATTCCAGCCTACCTAGATGTTTATAATTATCTGTATGAAAGGTTGCCTTTAAATAAAAGTACAGAAACTTTCCCTGCCTTTTTCAGGAACAGCACAAATTCACTCACCTCTCTGATAACACAGAAAAAGATCGAAACAAGCAAACTCCCTATTTCAGAATTACAAAGGTAAGGATGAGAATTAGGGGCAACATAAGGCTTCAGAGCCTTAGAAGCAGCAGAATGGTCCCCCGGCTCCTGTGCAGTGCACCATGAAGCACAAGCACTATTAGACCATCTGCTACAATGGGTAAGAATTTAGTGGCAATAATAGCAGAACACTTCCAGCACAGCATTAGTGCATCCACAGAGAGTACTGAGGTATGTGATATTCATGACCCCAATTTCATTTGTTTGGGTTTTTTAAACTAGTCCAAATATACTAAGAACATCACTTATTAGATCTATTTTCCCCTTTGTGGGATTTATCTTGGATAATAAGGCAGAGAAAATAAGGCTGTGGACAAAACATAGCTTCTATCTTTAAAATTTGCAAGCTGCAGCACTGCATGAACTATCTTCTATCAAGGTTGTTTTGCTGATCATAATGCAAGAGATCTCACCTGGCTTCCACCTGAATTTCTGCTCTCCTTCCCTGCTAAAAACAGCAAAACCCCCAAAGAAACAAAAAGAATCCTCCTCAACCACACCTCTGCTATCAGCTCTCTGCCAGCTGCTCTCTGGGCCCTTACAATGGCCCTACGTTTGAGACACTGGGTGTAACCTGTGGTTGGTTGCAGCGGGAGAGCAGTCCTGAACTCCAGACTTGCAGTCACCACTGTGCCTTCCAGCAGGCACCAAAACCCTGAGCATGCTGCCTGTACTGAACAACCACCTCATTCATTCCCTCATTCTACATACAGACAATACTAAAACTTGTCCTCGTGTCAGGAGGAGGGCTGTATGAAAAGACAGTTGAGGTTCTAGCACATTATGCTCAGTAGTTTTGTTTGTATCTGTATTTCTAGGACGAAGAAGAAAAAATACCACCTTTTGAAAGCTCACCATTTTTTTTCCTGCTCCTGGGACCACCCATCAGGTTAAAAGATATTGTGAGTGCATCCTAACAACTTGCTCTATGCAAAGAGTATTTATTTTAGCCTTTCTATGTAGCTGCAGGGAACCTTTCCAGGATAATTTTCGCTTATATCTTTTTAAGACTTGTCATTGTAGAAGAGTCATATATTTCCTTTATTTCATTAGTAGTTACATTTTTATCATACTGAGTAGATACATTAGTCCCACATCATCTACCAGTACATTACAGAAACAGTAAACCACTGCCTAAGCCATGGCCAGGCTAGAAGAAACCAAGGAACACTATTTTCTACTGAAATTTTGATCTCTGCTTCCTGCTGTATAGGAAGGTCTTTCCTGTACTTAACTAGGAAGAAGTACAGTTCATGAGGGACAATTTTTTCTTTTTTTTTTATTCTTTTAAACCAGTAAAATAATGAAATAAAAAAATGATGCTTCAGCTTCATTGGGTAACAGTTACCTAATAACAGTAGATTATTGGCTTGGATGTTTGGTAATAAATTATCCTCAGCTCCTCAGCTTTGGAAGTAGCCATTAACAAAGGCACAGGTAACTCAAACATGCAAACCTCAAACTACTTTCAATTCCAAGGCGTTTTCACTTTGTGAGTGCCTCCAAGAGCTATGAGTTGGTTTCATCTACTTTAGTCCAGATTAGCTAAATTTAACTATTTCTGAAGGCACATTTGTTTTAGTGCTTTACTTTGCTTAACCTCATCCAGCATTAAGCAGGAAGAGAGTTACAACCTGCCAGGATACATGGACCACAAGAGTCTCGATTTGTCATGCAACACACCTAACAACCTGTATGAAAGTGACTTAGAGCAGCTAAGTTATTGTAAATGTAATTAACAGAACCACGCACTAGTCTTCCCCCACTGGCTTTCTGCTCCTTCACTGAAAAGCTTTAACATTTCACATCTGTGCTTTATTCATCACCATTCCATCCCCATCAGCACAGCAGCATTTTGCTCTATTCAGTTCCTGCTTCGCACAGATGTGGGCAAGTCAGTGTCATCTATCTCTAACCAAAACAAATGAAGTGCTGAGGTGAGAAAAAACCAAACTGACTTAAGTAGAGGATAAATAATTGTGTACTTGTCACCTGAAGGACAGATGATATCAACTAATTTCTCACCAAAGTGTTAAGTGATTTGGTGTGGCACATTTCCTGTTTTTGATCTGATCTGTATGTTTAAGGTTACAGCCTGGCAGCCTGAGCACTTCATTACACACCTAGAAGAATACCAGCTCAGGACATACCACAAATATGGTTTTCCTCACTAAATCTAGCTCAGTTATTGAGGTGTAAGAAACCCAGTTTATTATTATTGTAGACACAGCACATCTCATTCAACATCTCTAAAAAGCTGAAAAATATCAAAACCATCATTAGAGAACATTTGCCTGATATAGCAGCACTACTATCCCAATATTCCTTCTGCTGCATCTAGCCAGAGACATCTTTTTTCCTCATTATTACTGGAGGGGCATCAATTGTTTTGCAAGTTAGACCCTTCTCCTCCATGTTTTTCTCATTCTAACAACTAGAAGGAAATAGCTATTCTACATATTATAGACACATATTCCAGCAGATTGGCCTACTACTGCTATTTGACCATTCAGAAACAAACAAACGCGATTTTAAATTGCATTTACCATTGCTTTCAGTAGTATATTTCCTACTCAAAGCATCTCAACATGCATATATATTTATACTATATTTTCTATTTTTACTAAATATATACTATATATATTCATACATATTTATACTATATAAATCAGTACATAAACTCTATCCAGAAATAGTCAATCCTTAAACAACAACTATCCTTAAATAGCAACTTAAAACTAGTTTACTTCCACAGTAACTATTTGCTGTACTTTATCTAAAAAAAGAGAAAAACAGTATTTCAGATCCACTGAACTCTTCATTTTCTTCATTATATTTGCATTTCAATCAGCATCCAATATTCTTCCAAGATACAATGGTTCAAAAATTGTGTCTGTTAAGCTAACAAAATCCCAGATGACTTAGCAATTATGATTAAGAAAATGCAAATGTAACAAGCAAACATGCAGACTCAAAAGATATCTTTATCTGCACAATCCTCCCATCCTGTATGCCAAAATACGACAGCATGTTCCAAAACATATCTGCTACACATGTTCCAGTCTGAGTTTGTTTGGCTTGTCTCAAAAGTTTGTGTCAGAGGTTTCAGGGGGTTCTTGTTTTTCATATTCTCTCTCCCACATCTTCCGCTTTTGGTAGCTCAACCATTCTCATCCGTCACACACTGAGTTGCATTTCTGAAGTTAAAGAATTTACCATCACAAACTTCATATTTGAATAAATAAAAGCATGCCTGAGCTCCAGTAACCCTGAAAGTCAGTACTGTAACACCAAGAGAAACTCCTGGAAACATTTAACAGTGAACCAAAAGGAATTCTGCTAACCAACCATTTTCAAAAAATAGCTACTTCCAAATTCTCACCATTTTGACCCATATGCACTCCATTCTCTGTCTCAAAACCCCCTCAAAACCAGCCAAAAAAACAATGCAAAGAGATGTCAAACATTGCAAATCACACACAGGTAAATTCACAAGCTCAGTAACACATGGATTTAAAATTACTCTCTCCTGGATGGAAGACACAACCCCCCCCACTCTCTCCTCTGAAAAAGTTCATTGCTGGATGAGCATGAGTCGCTACATTTTCTTCAACAGAAGTCTTTCACCATAACAGAATGTTACAAGTGATCTTTGGAATGCAAACAAAGGGCTCCTACTGCAGAATTTGGTGGTTCAGTGGAAAAGAGCTCATTTTAGCTCTACTCTGACCACCCTTTTCAGTAGGGACATCTTCCAAACCTTACTTGCTCAAGCCTCTTCAAGAAAGGGTTTAAGTCTTAAAACTGAGCTGATACACATGGATACACATAGAACAACTATTGCCTTTAAATGCTATAGACTTTTACAAATTTAAGAGTTCAGCCTGGAGAAGACATGGCTCCAAGGAGATTTTTCAGTTGCCTCTCAGTGCTTGAAGCAGGTTGACAATAAGGCTGAAGAGGGACTTTCTGTAAGGCATGTAGTGATAGGACAAGGGGGAATGGCCTTAAACGAAGAGTTGGTTTAGAGTAGACTTTAGGAACAAATTCTTTTCTGTGAGGGTGGTGAGGCACTGGAGCAGGGTGCCCAGGGAAACTGTGGGTGCCCCATCCCTGGAAGTGTGCAGTGCTAAGCTGGATGGGGTTATGAGCAACCTAGTCTAGTGGAAGGTGTCTACTTCACCATGTTGCTGAAACTAAATGGCCTCTAATGTCCCTTCCAATTCAGGGCTATGATCCTAAGACCAGTATAGCAACACACCAGTTTGCCTACTTATGGATTCTGCAACACAAGCATAAATTAACATTGCCATTTCCTGATGAGAGCAAAAAATGAAAACTTCATCCATCATTCAAGCATGCAAACAAAAATCTTTGAATTTTCTGCATGTCCTCTTCACAAACTGCTCTTAGTAACTTTAAGACTACTCTAGCAGCTCCTGAATAATTCCCCTCCAACATCAGAGCTTGATTATTAAAACATAAACTTAGGAAACATGGAGAAAACAAAAATATTTTCACTTCTCTATCTGCAATTTCACATGTCTGACATGTATTAAGTGGTTCAAGAGACTATTTTTCCAAGAGAAGGTGTAAAATCATGAGAAAGAAAAGTCCCTGGCCCATTGATGGATCACTGCAGCTGCTGAAAACTGGTGACACACAAAAGATCAAATAATTTCAGCAACAAAAAACTCATCAGTTGAAAGAAGGGAGCTGTTACTTTCAAAGTACAAGGGAAACTAGACATTAGAGAGAACAACAAGCTTTCCAAAAGCTCACTCCACAATCAGAAATTGACTCCCCCTCCCCAGGATGCAATACACACATGACCTCCTGGACAAAGAGAATGATGACCTGCTTTCCCAGTTCATATGTAAAACAATAATTAAAGAAAAAACTTGTGACTGCATGACAAATTACTGTAATGTAAAGATACATGTAAAATATCTGCACCACCACTCCACAGTTTAAGGTAATAAATTTTATGGCGTTATACAAACTGTTGCTCAACATCTGACAACTTCCTCTCTATAACCTCTGTCAAGATAGCTATAGCCATCTATTTCAAAAGAGATGAATAACTGAAAAAAAAAAAAAAAGTCAAAAGTGTTTAAGCTTAAAATAGAAACTGTTCCCCTCAATAACAACTAAGCTTTCACAAAGTTTTTATCCCCGAAGAGATAAACGGAGTGTCCCGCAATTTGCTGCAGATGAAATGCACAGCAAATAACATCTGGAAAAGCAGGAATCTTGTCAATCTCAAACAGGCACTGGAAGTCTTTTAGAGCTATTCTGCAGGTGACAGCTCGCTCTGATACATCCTACAAAATTCTGTCATCATTGTACTTGGGGTACCTATGGCCAGTAGCTATTCCTCTGCTTGTTGTGAAGGTAGCCACAGTTTAAAAACACTGCACGCACACAAGTGGGGGGGCCCTGGAAAACTGCAAGACTAAAGCACTGCACTTCGGAAAAAAAGTAAAAAGTAACATTTGTAGTAACAAATGAGGTTATCATCATTTAAACAAGGTTTTGTAGCCTGTTTTAGTTAAAGTGCAATTAGCATTCACTATCAAAACAGACAGTGCTTTTCTCCCAACTTTTTTATATATAATATGTAATATTGAAGGCATATTTTTGACAACTGACAAAAGAAGGACAATACTGAGCAGCACTTAACACTATCATCATCAGTCCTATCAATACCCCCAACTCCTAAGACTACAAATTATGTAAAAGTTAAAATCCAAGAGAAATAAACTGTAAGGAAAGTAGTAATTTATGAACACATACCTATGATGGAATCCCTTCGAAAAACATCTCTGTCAAAAATATAAAATGACAGATGGCGAAAAGTCCGAGGAATTTCACAGTAAAAGTCTTCTCCATAGAAGGGGCTGAGTGAACAAAAAAAAAACAACATACACAAACACATACACACACACACAAAAAAAGGAAAATAGATTAGTGTTGGTATCGGTATCCTGGACAAGCCAGTGTATTTATATTTCACACCCAGAACATCAGTCTGGACTGTGATGGTCTTTCCCACCAATGAATGTGCACTTTCAAGCACTGTTCCATTTTGACTCTTCCTTAGTATCTTAAATGCTCACAGAACAAGATTTTTAATGAGTAAAAAAGAACAGATATTTCTATCTGGAAAACAAGTGTCCCTTTACAAAGGGGGCAGAGACCACATTATTTTTTAACATACAGTGCCTTGAAGGGTAGAGAGAGGCCCCTGCTACCATAGAATGCTTACAGTAGACCATTAGGATAGAGATCACAAAAGCATACTGAACAGGATGAGAAAAACACAGTATGGCTCATGGGAGTTTTTTTTTAGCATTTTGTATACTTAAGATAAATGTTGCATCTTTTCTCATACCCTACAATGTTTCCTATTTAAATTCAGATTCAGTCAACTGATAGTAACTAAGCCTTGGAGCTGGCACCATGCTTGTTACCTCAGAGCACTGAATATCTATTTTTGCATAGTAGAATTGTATAGAATATTTTTTACAGTAAGACTTTTTTTTTTTAAAGACATTAAAAAAAAAAAAAGTACTATCTCAGCATGAAAGGCTCTTTAGGGACCTAAGGGGCTTTCTTTGGATCCTACCAATTTAAATGGGGAAAAAAAATTCTCGGAAACCTGACAGAAATGCTTTCAGTTTCTTTCTATCAAATTACATGGTTAAGGATTTACTCCTAGGAACTATAAGCATATTTCAACATTATTTATTCATTGACAGGTCTACCATTTTACACAGACCTTTCATTCCAAGTCACTCAGGCTTCACTAGATTTAAATGAGTGGATGCAATTCAAGTCACATGGACAAATAAAGCAAGCACTGCAGATGTAGACTTAAAAATAAATCTAATTCCAACAGGCCAAAAGCCAGCAAGTTTTCTCCTCCCCTCTTAAACACAGACCTCCTTATTGCCTTGGTTGAGCTCAAAACTTGTGCTGTAGTTTAAATCACTGTTAAATTTTTTTTATGTAAGAAAATTAGATATGCAAAAGTTATTAACAACTCTTTGAATTAACTTTTAAATTTTTCAGAATTTTGTCAGGAAAGGTCATTTCCCTGGCTTCTTTCAGGAGTGTTTTTACCACCATACATTTTCTCTTGTATTTCTGCCTATAGGAAAACATGCTCCCTCAGAATTACCACATTCCCTCAAAAGCTAGCTGACAAGTCTCCCTTAAAACAAAGGCACTGCAAACTAGCTCATCAGTCTGTGTTTGAAGGGAAAATGACAATAATTTCATGAAACCCAGAGACATCACTCAGTATTCACCAGGAACATTATTTAAGTCACTACTTCACTAGCCACACAGAAGAACACATGTTGGATGAACAACAAAGCCTAAGGCATACCCACAGGTTCAACTTCCACCACTGAAATGGTTTCCCATTCCTTGAAAAAAATGCATCCAAGTTACAAAAACCAATGTGAGGCCCACTCAGTCATGCCTACTGTGAAGGCAGGGGAGAAAAACCTGACAGCTGGAAATGGCAGCTGGTTTGACTGTCCCAACTGCCCCATCAGATTCAGCACTCTGTTACATCCTCTTTACCCATTCTGCTCTGAGAGGTTTCACTTGGAAGTAAGAATTTCACAGCCACCACTTCAGGCCCAAAATACCTGAATTCTTTGTTACAAGCAGCTTCTACCAAACTGGAAGCTACATGACTGTCCCAGCAGCCATGCCTCTGCTGGCAGCCTCGAGGGCCTCATTCTCTGCACATCATTTGGTGCACGTTTTCATGCGCGGGCTTAACCCTAGGGGGCCAAACAAATGCATTAATATTGTCCAAATACCTAGTGCATTATACATGCAAAACACTTCCATCATTCTGAGTGTTAATACTCTATTCAGCCATAAAATTGTCCTTTCTGCTGGAAGAACATGACAGATGAATTTATTCACTCATGACCTTAGAACGAAATGATACTTAATGAACTGTGGATTATACATCCAATCCTCTATCAACAATATGAGGGAAGCTTCAGTGTACTGCAAGTCTAAATGCAATATAAATACAAGTGACATACTGAGCACAATTTAGTGATTCTGGGGGAAAGAGAAGGGAAGAGACATCAACTGGAACCTTTGGCAAGTCCCCCTATTAATGTCTGCCAAGGGTGTTGAACAGAGGCAGAAGTCAACTAAGATCACACCACAGCAAAACAAACAAGAGTCAGAAAAGCGGCGTGGACAACAGGAGGTACCTAGCCCAATGCACAGAATCAGGAAGAGACTAATTAACAGAAGAAATGCTGTGAAGGCTGACAACCATGCAGGGACCATAACAGGTCACTACTACTGGCACAAGGTTTATTAGTCTGAGCAGTGCAGTCTGAGCCACCATCAACAGAAGAGAAGCTTTGTTCTGCTCTTGGCTTCTCCCCTCTGAGATCCTGAACCCCTTGTAGATTCACAATCTCTCATCACTCAGGTAACACCCCTGAGGTGCAACTGGTTCTTAATTAATTTAAGCAAGCAGATTTCCAACACAAGCATACCCACTCTGCACTGGGCAATTAGCCAGCAAAGCTTTAACTGTAAGAATACACATCAAGATAAATTCGGTATGTTCCCAACCCAATCTTGGGTAGCTCTGCAGAAACAGTAACTTCTTTCTGAAGGAATCAAACAACCACACAAATACTTCCAGTTTCCACTTAAATGTGTGCTTTTTCTCCATGTATCTCCTCAGAACAGTACTCACTTTGTCTCCCACCAAGACCTGAAGAGCAAGAGGTCACAGCAGTCAAATCCCATGATTTATTTCCCAAGCTAACTTATCTTGAGCAAGAACCCCAGGGCTCCAGAATGGTTTTTCCAAAAGAACAGCTAAATCCCCCTCCCAGCATCTCCTCTCTCTGAAAAGCCAGAATTTGTCTGGTGGGGATTCAGTGAGTACTTTTATTTTGACAGAGCAATTAATAAAAAGCAGCAACATCTGCCTATCCAGCCCTCAGAAGTCTGACATCATCCTCCAAAACAAATACTGGAACTAGCCTGGCTGAAAACTCTAAAATCTTTCAAGAACCAAGTGAGTTCAGATTCAACTTACAGGTTTGAGTTGAACTTTCCTTGTAGATGAATCATCCCTACACTCAAGAGAAATTCTAATCATTCAGAGTGGAGGAATGACAATGAGAACCTCCTCCCCAACCCTGGCAGCACAGACTGCACATGAATATGATCACAAGGGAAGAGCATGGCCAAGACCAGTACTGTCATTATTCCAGTTTCTTCTGGACTTCAAACAAGTGATGGGACGTAACCGCTGAGAGCAGGAACTTGCAAAGCCAGAAACAGTGGATCTCCCCTGAAAATGCAATTTATCTCCTTCCAAGCTGAACATAATTGCATTTTCAAACCCAGCTTCTTCAGTAAGGACTACTAAGTTCAGAACAGCTCTGCTACTTTCATTTTAGTTTTGCCATCACAGCAAGAAGAGTATCAGGGCAGGTATCACGTAGTCTTCAGTTATGAAATAGGCCTTGTTTTTAGTCACTGTCTCTTGTTTTCCTGATGGGGTTAGAAATGGAGAAAGATCTGTACCAACTCTTAAATCCTTATTCCAAGCTTTCAGGCACACAAGGGCCTGATCAGCTTTCTAGTCCACATATTCTCACTTCATACCCCTTTCTCATTTCTTTTTCAGTACATGCACATACCTTAACATGTCCTGAAAGAGGGAAGCCCGAGCTCAGCAGTCCTTTTTCCTTAAGAAGCACAGGGCTCTCTTACTGCACAGCTTTTGTACAGCCTCTCTCACCAACACATACACTGAACAATCTCTCCTCAGGACACTTTCCCTAGTATGCTTCCACAGCTCTCATCACAGAAGAGATACACACAAAAAATAAAGTCAGATGCATAAACAGTGCAGCCTATTTGAACCTTCAGGCATAATCACTCTCCCCTCACCAAAAACTTGCTTGTTATGAATGCTCATGGCATGGGAGCAAGGTATGTTTTCTTGGAATACCAAGAAAACAAAACTAAAAAAGATCCCTCTAGGTATTGTTTCACTCACAGCTGTCCAGCCCTCCCCATTTCAAAACATCTATTTTTGAATGTCTTTGAATGTCTAATGCATGCTTTGGCAGTGGATATTTTCAGGAGGAGACAGGGAAAGAGAAGAGAAAAAAAAATTACTGTGCAGATCAAGTGGAATGAAAGCAAATAATGAAGAGAATCCTTACTTCAAACACAATAAACCCTCTAAAAAGGGTTCAAAAATTGCTCACATTTGCATATTTTAATAAATTCCAGAAGCATACTTGCAACTTTATTTCATAGCTTCATATATCTACTGATATCATCACAATATTAACGGAGAGGAAGAGATTTCATTAAACAAATGTTAGTGCAAGAACATTTCTTTAGTTTTAAGGCTGTGTTACAAAACCTCATGCCTGTTTTCAATACTTTGGATTCGCTAAAGCAGTTTTGTTTTTGTGTTGGCACCAGTACTTCAGTGGATGAAGTGAAAGAGTTGCATGATGAATAATAATGAAACCCCTCGAACCAGAATTCTTTGTGTATGGATTTTTTTTAACTCCTTTTGTGATTAAAAGTAAGGACTATTAACATGCCACAGACAACTCCACATCCTCTGACTATTTTAAAAGGTTTAGAAATACTGAATTCATCCTGCTGCATGAACTGAACACCAGAGTTCACATCACCATGTGAGCAGGAAGCAAAATCAGTCTGTACAAAGGAGCACACTTGTTTGTTTCTACTACCAAGCTTTTTCTACTACTTGGCTAATACTTTTTATGTTATGCTTTGCAGCATATGTAAGGGAGTGGGGTAGAAGAGAGAAGGTTTATTCAAAGCAGATACAGCAAACGAAATAAAATCTGAATGCACTTCAGTCTCCTACTAGACACAAAACTAGAAGACAACAGGCAAGTAAGACAGGTCTGTAGAAGCCAGAGTTGGCAGATGTCACAATGGCTTTCTGACACAATTTACTAAAAATCACTAATATTATATTTGAAGCACAGATTTGGTAGAGGACATGCAACAGGAAGTATATGGCACAGGAGGCAACATCTAAATCCAAACATATCACTTATGCCCACTGTTGAGAGTGCTGGCTGCAGTCTACCAGACACCCACTGAGCCTAAGTGAATTTTTTCTCACATCACTGTGCAGAAACACTCGGATGAACAGTGCTTTGTTACACCCATAACCAGCCCTACTACACAGGGAAAAAAATAAAGCAGTGTGCATTTTCTCAATCCTGTGCTCAGAAGAGACAGACAGACACATGAGCTATAGTTATCAACCTCACTTGACAGTTGCTGGTTTGGCTCAATGAGGCTTACAAGGATTATGATAAACTGAAGCAGCAGCCATTTGGCCCCTGGTCACCTCCCAAAATATTCTGTAAGACGACACACACAAACAGCAGAAGTCACATTACAGCTGCATTTACTTTTTTTTTTTTTTTAAAATCACTCAAAGCAGCCTACAACACCAACAACTGTAACTCACATGGGTGGCTTTTCATATAGATAAACGCTCTCATTCACAAACCCTGCCTTGGGTCTCAAGGTTCACTTCATTCTCCTTCCATTAAGTCTTGCTTCTCTTACTGGCACTCTTCCCAGCTATATTACTTCCCTGCACAGCCATGCAGTCCTTGGCTTCAATAATATCCCTGACCAGGCTGAAGCTGTACCCCTACCAACATTAAGCCTTTCCCTTAGAGGCTTGGGGTGCTCCAGAACTGAAGTTCATTGTCATTAGGAATTCAAGCCACATGAAGGTGCTGTCACATGCAGAAGACAGCAGACCCTGGGGACATGCAGGAGTGAAGCTGCAGAACACACTACAACCTCCACCTCAAGGCCTCTCTGCTTAAGGCATCTGGGCTGGGGAAAGCTGTTATTTCAAGGAGGTGAGCTGGCAATGTAAGAATGTACAAACAGCTAATGGAGCTAACTCAGATATAACAGCTAATTTTGGCAACACTCCAACTAAGGGAAACAACTTTGTGTTTAAAATTTGAGAAGTGGCCTGCATCCAAGATGTTATCAGAACACGAGAAGTTTAGCTACACAGCCATGAACTCCAAACAGACAGGGAAAAAGGATTTAAGTAAACCTAGAATTAGAAAACATTTAATATGGCAGTAGACTAACTTCATGAAAAGTTCTGAGAGCTACTGGCTGAATTTGTTGCCTGATCTAATTCTGAAACAGAGTAACCACTTATTAAAGAGACATTAAAGAGACTTGTAGTTCTCATTGTTATGTTCACCAGAGACCAGCAAAAAAAAAAAAAAAAAAAAGAANGGGAAAGTGGGGAAAGTGCCTATGGCTTCATTTGCTGTTTCATTCAGGCTTTGATCACTATGTTTAGCACGTGAAAAATTCCTCAGTGAAATAGTGGTGAACTAAATAATCACAGACTCAAGATGCTTGGCTCACCTCTCTAAAGCACACACTGTCAGACATTTGATTCTTAGCGTACGACAGATTTTGCCTTTATTCATATCCTTGAAACAAATTTAGAGATGTCACATTCCTTCCATTCTTCACCTATGATTTGAGAAGCTGCCTTGATTTCCTGTTGCAGCTGACACTGCCCTTTAAGTGAATGGGCACATTTGATGCAAACTGCAAAGGCAAAGTCAGTCTTAACACCAACAATCCAAGACAGGATCCTCAGGAAATATCTGTATCTAGGATACACTCCTGGATGGTGGAGCCTGAAGTAGGGAAAACTACTAATGGAGGAAGGTAAGTGGTTTATTGAGCAAAGGGAATTAATAGGCAAAATTCTTGTCACGCTGTTTACTTGCAGCTCAGAACTAAAGAAAATTTGTAAAGCTCTGCATTCAAAAAAACAGTCATTCTAACATTCTCCTTAGGACAGAAAATACACAAGTTCCTTCATGTGGATCTTTGCTAGGTTATATGGAATGGATCCAAATCTATTCAGTGTCTTTGCAGATGACGGTAATATAAATATTGAATGACAAATACAAAACAGAGAAGCACATTAAATCCTGGCTCTAACTGACCTCTCCCTCCTATCTTATGACTTGCATGTGACCTTCTTAGAATTTAGTAAAACCTTGTGCCAAGTTTACAAAAACAGTGCTGCTTGAAGAGTTCAAGATTCTCTCCCTGAGAACCTGGATTTCTTGGTCTGCCCAATTCACGTATTCACTCTTCTTGCCCAGAGATCCCCAGAGAAGTGGGATGATTCTGAACTAACCATATAAACAGCACTTTCATGCTGCTCTGTGGCTTTGTAGGAAGGCCTGCCCCAGTGGTAAGCAACCCTTGACTTGTTTCAGTCAGACACTACTCAGTTTATCACAGCAGCCTTCAAAATCTTCCAGCACAAGGCAGCAATGCCCACCACTCAGTTTAACAGCAGCAAGAGGCTGGATGGCAGGAATGATTTAAGTTCCATATTGTAATTTATGAGCCCCACCTGACTGCTGAACAGAGGAGGTAAGATTCACCATGCTGTCTCCTCTCAAGTTTTTGAAACACAAATTTAGATAAAGGGCATCAAATTCATAGAGATTCTCTTCAGAGCACTGGTGCCCTTGCACTTGACTGGACAACAGGATGTGCTGGTTCAATTCTTTTGAGTTCTGAATGATTCATGCATTGTTGATTTAAAAGGTTACTTCTCTCAGCTGTCTTCTCATGCCTCTGCCACAGACTAATAAAAAAAGAAAATATGTTGCAGAAGATTAGGACAAAGCTCAGGGAGGCAACTTCTTACACTGTTCCAGCATAAAACAGGAGAGGATGAGTCAGAGTCTGAAGGTTCTATAACAGATATTCCAAGCAAGCCAGAATTGGACATTCATCCAAGTCCCTCTGGGAAGGAGAGATAACTGCTTCCTTTTTTCCATCTGCCAGCTCTATTTAAGCTTTACACCAGAAGGTCTGCATGAGAAAATATACATTTATGCAATGCCTAGTAGAAGCCTAAAGAAGCTCAACTGAGAAAAAAGTGAAGGGGGAGGGAAAAACAGTAATTCCCAGCTACACAAGACATTGCCTTTTCAAGACAATTACAAGCCTTTTCATGCAGGTGAAGGAAAAACCATTCAGAAATGTTGCAAATGATGAGCTTCTCCAGGATAAATCTGAACAAGAAGACATCATTCCAGAATTAGTAGTGCTAGGGCTGCATATGAAAGACCTCCTAATTCAGATTTTCACACAAAGCATCTTGTTTTCTACAGACTACATAAAAATAATTTTTGAGCTTATTGGAAGATGAGGGAGTTATCAGCTTTAGTAAAAATACAAGCAATACTTAAAACTTTATAGCAAGCCAGTCCTGTGCCAGACATGAAGTAATAGGAAGTAGAAGACAGGTAAGAAAAACAGACCAGAGCCCAGCGATCTCCCCTTCAAATTGTAGAGGAGAACTGTGTCAAGCTGTGTCACCACAGCAGCATTTCAGGGAGGACTCTAATTTAGTCAAGCACTGGCCCAGCTTCCTATCCCTGTTCCCAAATACTGTGTATCACTGCAGCAATACCTCAGAAAAACAGACCAACAAAATTCATTATTAAGTTGGCAAGTACGTGCCAAAGGAGCACCTTACATGAGAGCAGGAATTTCTTTGCTGCACAGAAATTCCATGGCCCATAGGGCACAAAAGCCTCATCTGCCCAATAATTCACTCAAATGGGTTAAATCAATCTGTAAACAAGCATTAAAGAATGGAACAGCCTGATTGGCTCCTCATCCCAGAATCCTACAATAGACAACTGCAGTAGGGTCTGGTAACATTTGAAAAACATCTTCTGGAAGTCTCTGTACACATTTGTTTTAAAAGATGTAAACACAGTCATGAAAGATAAAGTAGCTGTTTTAGTGTGCCTCACAAAGTAAAAGCAATTCCTACCCACAGATTGGGAAGACATCCCAGGATTACCACACATGCATTTGAGATTTTTTCTGCTTTTCTTTTATGGCCCAGAAAAACAAAGACGGGGAAACATCTATAGGGCTAAATGAAAAACTGAGTTATTATCAATGTGTGTAAGTGCATATTCAGAGACAATAAAGCAGCTTTTTCAAAAATAGTATTTGAAAACAGAAGCTCACACAGGGAGAAGGCAGGCTCCCACTGAAGACAGGAATTCACTAGGAGAAGAAAGAATGATGAAGGCCACCATCTTTAGTCAAGCCTTAGATCAAAGAAAATAGGTCCATAATAGGATTTTGAGAGCTCATCTGGTCACACCACAGTTTCAAAGCTGGAAGACCCCTATTATTTAGTTGAGACTGATCATATAGAACCTATTAAAAGCCATCAGCAATAAACACAAAAACCAACTCCAGCGCTTTGGAACCTTTAATAGAGATTTTTCTTCACAGTTAACCTTAACCTCAACTTCCTTCCCCACTGCAATTTGAGTTCATTACTACTTGCAATACCCATACTGGACAGACAGAACCAGTTCCCTCCCTCTCAAATTTCTGTTTAAGTGGGGGGCT
>WBNO01010146.1:2436-79541 GCA_013400575.1 Peucedramus taeniatus
ATAAATTTGAATGTACCATATTCTTCCACCACACTTACTCTGAAGATGTGTGGCAGAATTGTCAGCACACATACCATTGCTCAGGTGGGTCTTTGTGCAGAATAGATTTTAATTTTGTAACCATAAATATTTACTTACCCTGTATTCCACACCCCCTAATTCCACAAATGCTCCCATAAATTTCACTACTTTACATGATTTTAATTCCATAACCTGTCTAAAAGCAGCTTTGCTTATTAGACTGAGGTAGCTATAGAAGAAGAGACTGTTTTTATTGTTGTGATTTTACACTCTTTAGGAATGACAAAATCATAGAATCATTAAAGTTCGGAGAGACCTTCAAGATCATCTAGTCCAATGGTCAACCCGGCACTATCTCCACTAAACCATGTCCCCAAGTGCCACGCCCAGACCTCTCTTGAACACTCTATCAACTCCCTGGGCAAATTATTCTAATGTCTAACCACACTTTTAGTGGGGGAAAAAAAAGAGTCTAGTATCTAATCTGAACCTCTCCTGGCACAAGTTAAGGCCATTTCCTTTCGTCTTTTTACTCAAGACAAGGCAGAAGTTTTTCAGATAGTTGAGAAAGATCAGCGAGGTCCCCCTGAGCCTCCTTTTCTCCAGACTAAACAATGATCTTTCTTCAGAATTTAAGGAATGAAAATCTTTAAGAGCCAAGAGGAGCATAGACATTTGACATCAGCACCTTATATACAGCAAGGGCAATTTCAAAACACCTGAATTCTGACAGCAAAAAAAAGATGACAAAATGTAATGTAAAGTTTTACTGCTTTGTTAGGATCATGGCTCAAATGGCCTATAGATTGATCCTGGTTTTAACTTTTGTGAATAACTTAAAAATTGTTCAGGCATCAGTTAAAATGTTGAGGGAAGATAAATTTGTACACTTCCCTTTAAAATTTAGAGAGAGGCTTTAGCTCATTATTTTTAATCACACCTCTACTTTGGTTACAGTTTAAAATCTGTCATCCAGAAATCCCTGAAGCTTACAGTGTTTCTTAGTTTGCTGAAAATACTTTTGCCTTTGGCTGCCCTTAGGGTTGAGGCTAGAAGAGCACAGGGAAGTATGCCAAGATCTTGGACGGATGCACAAAGAACTCTTCTGGGTCTGTGGTACTTTAAAACATTTTCCTTGAAGGAGGGCAAATAATCATCAGAGTGTTTGAATACTGGGAAAAAAAGCCCCTGACAAATTCAGTGAGAAAAAATAATAAAATTGAAAGTACTTGCATCGCTTAAAAGCACTAGTATTCTACATCTGGGCAAAAATGTTCAACTCTTTTATTAAAAATATAATGCCTCTGGCAATATAATCTATGAATGAACTGTTAATAATTACTTTGCTCAAAAGTAAAAAATCCTGCTCCTGGTTTTACTAGTTTCTAGATATTATAGTAAATTTGTTTTCATTAGTACCATCAATTACTTTTACATTTCCTTATGGAGCAATTTTGCTACTTTATTCTCTTCTCCTCATCTTTAATTTTGGTTGCAACTAAAAAGGGCAGAATTCAAAAGGTAAGTGAAACAACACTATTTTCCTCTGCTCTATAGCATGCAAGTTGATCTATGTACAGTTGTGCACTGTCATTGTTAGTGAACATTACATATTCAGCAATCTGAAGGGTGAGAGAGCAGCAGCTGAAACTGTGTTCATTGTGTGGTACCTACAATTCTGCTTTCTGTCTGACACAGCTCAGATGAGGATGTGAAACTCTAATAAGGGGTAAAAAAAATCAAGACCAGGATCAAAAGCAGTTCACAAAAGACTGGTAATAAAATGGTAGCTAGCTATAAAGATTAAAAAAAAAACCAAAAAACAAAAAACAAACAAACAAAAAAAACACCCAAGGTCAAATTATATTAAAGCACTTTTTGAAGCATTGATTTTCAAAAAGAACATCTACTGAAGTAAACATTTTTCTGGAAATAAATATAGGGGATATTTTTATTAGGAAAGAATATCTTATTATTTTAATATCTTATTCTTTTAATGGAAGCCTCCTTATTATTTAATGGAAGCCATTTTTTGATGCTGAACATCAAAAAATAAACATACACAGCTTGGCTCTTCTAAAGAGAGTCTGGTTTTCCAGGTACTTTGACCTTCCTTAGGGCACTGTATCACTCTGCAGTCTGAGAACTAAATTAAGCTTTGATGTTCAGAGTTACCGAGGCTCCCTGCATCCCCTTGAGTGAATCTGGTCATTATTCTTTAAATCAATTAATTAAAAAATATTAGCTGCATCCCTAAACCTGAATGTTTACTGCACCTCTCAGGAAGACCAAGTGTTCTGATTCCTTGAGAAGTTGGACTTTACTGGAATCATCACAGTCACTGTAAAGGTGATGGTCTCCACATGAACAGAAAAAAAACTAGGCTTGGCAGAAGCACCAGTAAGCAAAATATAGCAGCAGGCCAGAGTAGGAGAAGAACCAAAATAGACAAAGCAAGCTGAGAACATAAACATGACCTAGCATGTCATTCCAAAAATGACAGACACACAGGACTGTTAACCAGTCCTACAATTTGATAAATTAGATGACTTTGAAGAGGAACAGTACAAAGCTCAGGGATTTAGAGCAATGTGGGCAGTGTAGAGGTACAATTTTTCTCTGCAGAGAAATTAATTTTTTCTAATCATGAAAAAAAAAAAGGATGTGATGAGCATGTCAAACTAACAGAGAATTTCTGCTTTATATTTGCTTCAGATTAAACGGTCATGGACAGTTGAGCTTCTGGACATGTATGTTATAGAAGATATGAAGATTTTTGTGTTTTTGTTATGCCTCATCTGGGTTTGTGGACAAGTAAATTGAACACCATAGGGACACACATTGAAATATACTGCTGGAACATATAGGCAGTAAAGTAAATCAGTGTGTATTCTGATATTACATAGGAAACTTACTTTATGAAGTTCAAGAATGAACAGAAAACATTTCTTACAGGAAATGAGAATTTTACAAAAAAATTCTGCACTTCGTGTTTGTCATATAATGGCAATGTTTATTTTAATGTAGGTAGAGTGTAATGTATATATATTTAAATCTCATGGTTTGTTGAGCCCCTTGTAATAAACCCAGTGAATCACTGTATTTGCAGCCTTGACAAGAATTAATTATAATCCTATATCCACAACAAGCTTTAAACACTTTAATTTGCATAGAAAATGCAAAAGCATTTTCCAGATCTTGACTGTCTCTGAAATATAAATAATTGCATTTTCAGTGGGAAGAAGTTGGTATTTTGCTTATCTATCATATGGTAGAGTAGTCACTTCCTCCTTCTCTACTGATCATGCAAGTGAACATTACGATCTTTTTTCTTCAGTCTTTCTTCTCAGTTTGTCCTCTTAAGGTAATAGAGATACCACACTTATTAATTACTTGATAACTTAAAATATTGTAGAATATACTGTTTAGAGTCACATGACTCAGCTGTGATAAGGTAAAAAAATGCCAGCAACTTCCATATCCCCTGCCTGTGTTATATGGTGTATTTTCTAGATGAAAATATCTAGAAATATCTGTATAAACCCAAATCCACATAATTCAGTGATATACCAATACTATTTCTTACAGTTTAGCAACAGAAGTATTTAAATGGATGTGTGTTTAAAATTTTTCTGGATACATGTAGGTTATAATTTTTCCTGTTTCCCTTGATCAAATTCAGATAAATAATCAGGACTCACTCATTTTCTTTGTGTTGTTTTCAACACATGAAGCCATTGAAGATATTTTCAGCCAAGAGGAATACAAAAATAAGGGTGTAAAAGTGTACAAAGACAGTCATGAATATATCATACCAGAAAGAGTTAGCTATTTCAGGATATCATAGATGTTCTTCAATTTAAAAATGCATTACTGTGTCACCACATTTCTTCATATAATGGTTCATACAATTTTCTCTAATTGTAAATGCACCATGAAAAAAGATTCCTGATTGGATTTTTCATATATTTCTATGGAGTTTGGCAATAATGCTAGTTCCATGATGAACAGAAATTGCAAATTCATTTTTTTCTTTATTTACTCTTCTGATTGTTATCCATATACAAATATAAAAGAACACTGAGTCAGCAGTAGTTAAATTTTCTTCAATACATAGGATTGTTAAGCATATTATGCAGTTGGACTAGAAATGCTGGTAATTAGAGTTATTGAATCTGGTTGGAAACAATTACATAAATTTCCATTCATTTTAACACAGTGCTCAGAAACGTTATCAAACATAAAGATAAATGTATGAAATCCCACTAATATAAGGTTTTACTAAGGGCATAAAACAAAGCTAGCCCATGAATGAGAGAATGTAAAATACCCTATATTTTTAACGGTATCTGTTTGTTTTTCTCTAAGCTCATGATGAGAGGATGTAGGCCTGGATTCAACCTTGGAGTAACTCCACTGAAGTTAGCTGAGATACACCAAGCATGGTTTTGCCCCAGAGGATTTTAGATTCATTTATTTTAAATGAAGTCTATACATATTTTAAAATGAGCATTGCCCTTCAGAATGCCAAAGTAGTGAGTGTAAAAAGAAAGACATCCTGAAAGATAAAATAAAATGTGTGTTATATGAAGTAATTTAGGACAGAAAATCAAACAATTTAACCACATTTCCAGACTCATTCATCTGACTCATTTTGCTTATGCAATGCCTGTGAGTTAAATGCTGGTAAAGGAGGAGAGGGCAAATTATATGCCCCTTGTGCTTCTGATTGACTTGGAACCTTCCTAAAAGGGACTGCATCATTTACTTGTTGGGCATGCTGTCATACTCAGAAAAATAAAAAGAAAGCATTGATGTCTTTAGATGTGGTATGCCATCCCCCAAGAAAAGAGGGTAGAGCCTTTAGTTCACTTTTTAAAATATATTTACTGCCACATAACTGCTGTCTGATAAGAGTTGTAGGCTGCATAGAGATGTGCATGTTCAATCCTTCCCCCAAATCTCACTTCCCAGTGTGCAGAAAGGTGGGAGAAAATGCAGAGGTTAAGGAATACTACCTTACTCTGCTGTCAGAGATGGAAGTTAATTTTTAAAGGGATGTAGGATCAGTTGCTCTCTTCATATTGCTACATGAATTGCAGATCTAGCAATGAACTTCAAAGTGTTCAGAATCCCCTCTTCCATCTACTCTGTTGTATTTTAGCCAGGTGTATGCCCTAGTGTCCCCCTCTTGGCTTCCAGCTGCTGCTTCAAAAGACTGCTAGTCTCCTGGAAGTCCTGGATTGTATCTGTAAGCTTCATATTAACGTACGAGGCACCATAGGGCAAAAGAATGGCTGTAGCTGGCTGTGTATGAGCTACTGTACCTCCCACATGAAACACAAGGACAATATCACTACCATTTGCTAAGATCTGAGTGGGATGGAGAGGAAAGTATAAAATATGTTTCCTTTCTGCTATTAGTTGAAAGAACTGAATCTACTTACATGTGAGAATACAGTAGAAACCATATCTCCATATATCAACCATAGTCACAGGACTCCTTCTCTGAGGCAAACAGGGAATATGAATTCTTGCTACTTGTGAGAGGTTAGTAAGGGAATACAATTCCTCTGAAAAATCAGGAGCTTTTTGTTGGTTTTTGTTTGTGTGTTTTTGTGCTTATGCAAGTCTATTCTCTTGTGGCATGTTCAGCAGGATTAAGCTGTCCTCAAGTAAAGGCAGTGTTTTAGAATCATGGTAGGCAGATTTACAAATATGTACATTATATCTAAACAGGGAAGAAGAAGATGTCTGTTGGGCTGTAGCCAGCCTCCCTTACCAGTGAGCACATATACTACTCTCAGCATGAAATTGCAGCCAGCTAGGATGTGTGAACATGCTGCTTCTGTTTTACACAAGAAGGTCTGTGATGTTCTTCAGTATGCTCTGCCTGGAAGAATCACTATGAAACTCAAATCACTTACCTACGCTAATGACATAATCAGGTTGAATTTAGTTGTATATTTGAAGACCTACAGTTTACAAATGCTACATATTTTGCTGGCTATATTTTTACTTGCATTAATCAAATAATTATCAATAGTTACAGCAACTACAAGGAGCCTACAAGTCAGTACTGAGACATCAGGCCCTGGATATACAAATGTTAGAAATTCGCTATTAATTCACTAGGGGTTAATTTTTCATGTTACCTCTGCTACAGTCTGAAAAGTGAGAACCAAAAGAGATGGTGTCCCAAAGAAGAGGAATTTGAGAGTCTGACAGTAGAACACAATAAAAAGAAAGATATGTGTCATAAATATGTCTCTTTCCTTTGCTTAGATACTAAGCTGACGTGTTGGGTTAGGCATTCAGGTAAGATTTGGTTTCAGACCAGAAAAACTCTCACGCAGGTATTTCTTTTAGTCTGTTGCAAAGGTTCAACTATGTCTCCACCGTAGAACTGGCTGGATTTTGATCCATAGATATTATACAGAATGAAAGATGTAATATTTTTTCTTAGATTTCTATCAGTTTCTTCTGATTTCTATAATTAGTTTATAAAAAAAAAACAAAAAACAAAAAAAAAAAAAGAAAAAAAAACAAAAACAAAAAAAAACCACAGTAACACAGGGATCATTGCACAGTTATTTTGGGATGAGATTTTGCAGATTATGTTTATGCTGGCATGCTTCCAGAGCAGCAGGTATAGACTGGGAGACTACCAGCTATGGTGAATGCATGCAGAAAAATACCTCTTCCTTCTCATATTCTCAACTTTTTATTAGGAAGATTGATACTGGCTTCTCATGTTAAGTATTACAGATACATTAAAAGCCAGAAACTCTTACTGAATGACTTCCTTTCAAGACAAATAGGTGTGTAAACTAATTTCATCTGACCTGCAGCCAGAGAATGCTTATATTATCAGTCTCTCACTATACCTTTTCTCTTTAACTGCAGTTTTCATTTTGATTCCAGTAGTGGTAAAGACAGAGTAAACTGCAATCTGCTACATAAATCTAAACTGTATTATTGCTAGATTGAGGAACACTATACAGTTTATAATTTATTAAAAATAACAGTGCTATTACAGAACTAAAGCAGATGTTAACACCAATCTAACACAGTTAATTGGCTCATCTATTTTGATATTTAGAGTTAAACCTCAACAGAAATAATAACTGGGAGATGAAGAGCTCAGATCTGAACATGTATTTAGATAGATGATCAGATATCAGATATCTTGTTGGGAGTTGGAATTTTTTTGAGGAAGAAATTCCTTGTTTTTTTTTTTTTTTTTTTTTTTTTTTTNTAAGTAGTTCTGTAAATTACTGATTTTTATTTTGTAATGAAAAAAGGCCAAAAAGAGGTTGTCCTTTAAGTTATCTTAAATTAAAAATGCCTAAAGTCAGTTTTCTCACTCTTTCACTAAGGGCAGTACACAGCCCTGTAGCTGTTCTTTATAAGCAGCACACTCAATTACTGCTGTGTGCTGTATTCTGACCTTTTTATTGGTGCCCTGCATGTCCTTTTCACTACATCTGGGATATGCTAATCAGACTCCTGACACAGACTGAAATTTATTGATCACATTATCCCTGAAATGTTTTTGGGGTTGTTTTTTTTTTCCACTGGCTCAGCTCCCTGTTCCTTATGCTGATTAAAAAATGTGATTCCACACTAAACAGTGCATGTCTTTAGTTGGCATTAGCTTATGAACCCATGCCCTAAGTCAAACAGTTGTTGGAAGAAGTTCTGCTTCTCTGCTGTGACTCCCTTTGTGCAACATACACTATCTATGCTTTGTTGAAATCTCTAAAGATCATGAAAGTTTCAGGAAACCCACCTTCTGTTTGGATGAGTGGGAGGAGCTAACAAATGCTAGAAGGATTAAGAAATTTTTTTCGGATAGTCTAGATCCACTTAGTGAGCATCACTTATCCTGATTTCTAACGAACTTCTAATTTTTATACATATACTTTTTTTTTTTTTTAATGGAGGAATCTCAAAAAATAAAGAAGAATTATACTGTTCTGACAGGCAAAATTGTTCTGGGCAACTCTTATGAATGACAAGATGAGGGATTCAGAAAGGTGAAGTGTGACTTAAAAACATCTTAACTCCTTTTTCCACTCCTGAGGTCTTTCAGCAGCTCACAAACATTCTGGTCCTAATGTGAGAGAATGTTCAATTGTCTTGGTGCTAGGCATTTGCATTATATCCCTACATTTGCAGGTCCCTTGAGATGCTCTACATGAGACACCAAACCACGCACATTTTTTTACAGTAAATGCAATTTTGGAGATAAGTTTTGTCATAGATTGTAGCTAGGGGAAAAGTATCAGTTTTCTAAACTAAATATGCCCTTATTTCATAAAATGAACATTCAGTTTCTACCCAAATCTGAGCCATCTTCAAAAACACAAGTGGTATTTGCTCTAAGGTTAATGTTACAAAAAAAATATTTATCCAGTGGATTTCCAAAATTTCAAAAGAAAATTCAACAGATAATTTATTAAGTATAAGAAAGACACAATCTTAACTTGTCACTGAAAATAGAATAATGAATCTATTTTTGTACTGAATCTATTTAAATATGTTGAAATATTTTTTGCCTTTATATTATGTTCCTTTCATTTTCATATTGTGAAAGTCAAATTTGAAAAGAAAATGAACAGTTTGATTTCAAATCAAATCAGAGTCTGGACATGTTTTTTGGTTTCTCAGTCCAAAGGCCTTACAACTAACAGGTTCATTGACTTATATGTTACCATAGACTGAATATAAAGGCTGGTGCTGTTAACAATCTTTTATCCACAAAGGGTCTACCATTTTATATTCTCATAGAAAAACAGAGATTAAAACAAATAGTTCATTTGACACATGCAAACAATTTATCATACTGCTTTCTTTTAATCTTTATTTGAGAAACAAAAAGAAAAGGCTAAAATTGCACTATTAGCTTCAGATACAAGGCTAAGAGTTTCATATTTTGATAAGAACCTATTAATAAAAACTTATAGGTAAGTATTGCAGCATCACTTACAAATACATATTAACAACATAGGGGTTTTTCAACTAAAATCTGCACTGATTTGATGGGTGTGGAATTCCCTTCAACAAGTTTAATAAAGAAATTCTGCTGAACAGGATGCCATGTTAAGAGATGTTAAAAGTTAAGAGATGTTAAAAGTACGGCCACGTCCAGCTGCTCTGGCTGAGGAGTCCCTCTTCCTCAGCTTTTGGAGCCATTTGAGGACCAGGGGTCTCTCCCCAGGCTGAGGGGCACAGTGGCTGCTTTCCTGTCTGCAGGTACAACCAGTAACAATGCTGCTCACTTACTCCAGAGACAGACAGACAGACAGACAGACACACACACACACACTGGCATGGCCGGTCACACAGGTGTCACAGACACAGCACTGCCTTCAACAGCCCTTGGGCTGCAGAGGCAGGAGGTCACTGCTGCAGGCACACACACAGCACTCTCCAGGTTCACAAACATGCACAGTTGTGGTTCCCTCAGGAATCAGCAAGGCCCTTTTGTCTGCCTGGGACCCCTGCCCCCCCCACAGACCTCATCCCTGCTGGCTGGTGCAGCTTGGCAATCACTGCACACATGCAGCACTCACACAAGCACCCCACAGTCACTGGTGCCCCAGACAGCAGTGGGAACCCTCCACCCACCAGATACCCTTGATCCCCCCTTGTCAGCTGGTCCAGCTTAAGGTTTGCCAGAGAACAAGCACACTGCCCAGAGCCCCAGCAGCCAGCACATGGAACATGGCCTCTGTCCTCTGGTGCCACTCCATCCACCAGCACAGAGCTCCCCACTCACACTTGTGCCATGCGTAGTTGTTTTTTTGGGATCTGCGTTCCCACTCCATGTTGGGAGGTTAAAGATGCCCACCCATCCCAGCTGCTGAGACCACACTCGCTCCCATAGCTGACATCACAGCCTGGGGGTACCCATAGCCCCAGACTGTGTCCAGTAGCTTGGCACCAAATTCCATTCACACATGTACAGGTGTCACCAGTAGCTGGAATTCAGCCATTGCATTGCACAAATACACACAAGGTAAAGAGTGGGATTACACAAAGAGAGAGTTAAGAAAAGATTACATTTAATATCCTCATGTTTTGTGGGGCAGTGGTTAGAGACAGGGACAACACACGCCCTGATGTCCACGTGGCAAAAGAGAGCATTTATTGTATGAGCCCCGGTTCTACAGTGGGTTTTGAAAAAACTGATCTGGATAGCTCATTGGTCTGATCTTTTACACCACCCAGCTCCTAGACCAGTGAGATGTCTGCAGCTTAGGATGGAACATAATTGGTTGAGATTCCTGTCAGTCAAGCCAAGGGCTGCTTTTATGGTGCTGGCTGGGATTCTTAGTTATAGCAGAATTCATTGCCCAGTACAAGCTAGCTTGTACAGTAACAAGAAAATGTTTAAGAAAAAGATATGAGAAGATAGGCGAGACTGAGGTGATGGGACACAGGGCTCAGTCAGAGAAGTGTGCTGACCCAGTTTTTCACATAGCTGCTCCCTTTTACACCATTTTCTGTTTGCCCTTCACTTTGTCACTCCCTGCTTGCCCTTACCCTGCACATTGCCTCACCAGCTGGCACAGTCCCACTGACCTCCTCCCGTGTCCTGATTTGCCTGCAGCTTCCTGAGCGCACATCGTTTAGTACTAATGACCAGGTTTTTTCCTGTCCTCTTCATAAACATTAATTGCTCAATTTTTATGCCTTGTCTTCCTCCCCTTCCTTATCCTTCCAGCTGAATAGAGGAACATTCTCACCATTCATATGCCCTTAGTGATTTGGGTGACTAAACACAATTGTTTATATCACAACCCCTGTGTGGTCAGGTTTGTCTCTGTGTGGTCTTGTTTACGGCTCTTTTGACCAGATAACCTTAATGGCACACACAAGCCCCTTACACTTACCATCATATATTTTTTTCAACCACACTAAGGCCACTTCAGAGGAGAAAACACCTGTAAATCTTTCAGTGAAACAACAACAACAACAAAAGAAAAAGGAAAAAAGAAAAAAGAAAAAAAGACCCCAAAAAGAAAAGAAAACAAACAAACAAACAAAAAAAAACACACACACAAAAAAACCCAGAAGAAAGACAAGGAGGGAATGTGATTGAAGATGACTTTTTATGAAAACAATTTGAATTAATATTATCTTATGTAAAGCAGAATCATCCTACAGTTAATGATGCATAAGGAGGAGTACCATAAACAGAGGAGGAAGAGGTTCTAGAAAGGTTTTCAAATAATTCCTTTATTAAATCTCTCAAATGAACTCATTCTTTCTCATAACTCCTGAAGAACACTAGAAGTCTTGCCTGCATTTACAGATTAAAATCACAGCTGTACATTAATACACATTATACAGTTAGTTAAATCCAGAGTTTTTATTTATATTTAAACATACAATTATTTATATAAATGCTTAGCCAAAATTTATTTTTCAATAGTCTTTTTATGACTAAGTAATTATGTCAGAAAGAGATTCTGCTATTTCCTATAGAAATTTTTCTTTTCAACACAAATTTAGGAGAAAAAAAGACAGTTTTATGAAGTAACCCTGTGAGCGCCTGCTCATCCAAGGATCTACTCTAAATAGTCTCATTTAGGAAATAAAAATGTATTTATGCTTCAAGTGTTGATAAAGCAGAGTAGCAGTAATTTCTTTTTGTTTTATGACCTCTGATATAATCTTTCATTTGTTCCTTAAAAAATACCTTTAATGAGTCTCTTTATCTCATTTCATTCTCATTTCTTCTCTTACTTTTGAATTTCACTGTTATAGAGATTGTTATTTTCTTTTCCACAGCTATAACTTCAGAAGAAGAATCTTCTTGGGGAATGATTTTCTCCTGCTGTGTTCCCAAGGGTCTAGTTATGCCCCTTTTAGTGATGTCCCTGGTGAATATTTTGTTTAAACTTGGAGAATATCTGTTTTACTTTTGTATTTTAGCAGTGAAAAAATAGTATCAGTCACAATGACAACAATAGCAATATTGAAAACCTGTAGAGAAAAAGGATGAAATTCACCACAGACAGGTCATCTAAGATGACATTTCAGCCCCAAATATTGAATATTACAGTATCCAGATGCAGATTTGTAGGTTGAAAGAAATTAAGATGAAACAACCTCTTATTAGCTTGCAGTGTGATCCTGCAATAGGGTTAGAGATGGAAATTTTTCCACAGTTATTCTTGAACTGTCACTTTTTTAGGAATTGTATACTAGATCCTCCTTTTTTATTTGAGTAGAGAGAGATCAAATAAGTGGGTGGGAATGTCTGTGCATTGCACAGAGAAGTTAGATCCTTCAAAATACACGAGTTGATCCTCCACATGTGTGAAGGACCAGAGAGTTAGCACCTGAAATCCTATTGCTTTTCAGTCTCAGGACTCTGACATATCTGCAGGTAGATATGCTCATCAAATTAAAAAGAAATGACTGTAGACTATCTAAGCATCTATAATAAACTACTGCCCATGGACCACTATTTCCTGCCAACTTTATATAGAGAGTTTTATGAATCATTCAAGAAATTGGTGATAAAGATAAAATATCCATTTCAGTCCAGCAGTTTCAGATCTATATCTCACCATGACCGCTTGTTATAGGCTAATTATATAACAAAGCTGCATCACTGTGCAAATCAAAGTGTATGATTCATGGGAGCAGGGCAAAAAGAACAAAGTGGAAGCGTAGCTGAAGTGCAATTGTTACGAATGATAACGTAGGAAGAAGGCTGAGCTGATTGTACTGTGTTCCAGCCAGTTTCTTGCTGGACCCAGCCAGCCAGTTATTGCACCATTTCATTCCCTGCTGTATCAAAGCTGTGAAAATCTGGGCTCTCTTTGCTGCCAGCTCCAAAAGGAGAAGCTGGGACCACAGCTTCTGCAGAGGGAGAAGACCCTTCTATCTGAAGATGTCAGTTCTCTTCTTTCTCCATCCTTCTCTCCCCAGCTGTGATGCAGAAACCACAAGCTTTGTACATCCACTGTATCCTTTCTATGCCATAACTGGCCCAGCTCCTGGTCTTCTTTCTTGCAGTAGAAAAATAACACTTCACTCAAAAACTCATGAGACAGCTTAAGAAGTCATCCAGCATTTCAGTCCCTGCTCAGTAGGATGTTAATGCCTTTTATACTGTTAACAGTTTAAAATTTCTGAGCTCTTGCAACTTGCTACTCTCAAAAATTCATTTGAAATCATTCAAATGGCATTTCAAACAGAAGTGTAAAGGCAGCTATCAAAATTTTAATAGTGCCAAAAAAAGGGAAAGCATTTTGAGATTATAATTTTCATTTTTATTGAGAGCAGAAGAGACACAATATCAACTGGCTGTTGGCTATTTATGTACAAATCTCTGTTTTTGTCAGTTAAAGCAGGATTTTTTTTAAAGACTGCAATCAAAAAAGTATTTTCATTTCTCTATTATTTAGAATAGTTATTCACCTTTTGTAGCTCTTGGTTATTTTAAAACTAGCCAATAGGAGCTAGTAAGTATCGTCTCTCTCTTACTAAGAAAAAGATATTTCCATTGTTTTAACTAAATAAAGGTGTGCAAACCAAAGCAGACATACCCTTTATTGTTGATTCCTGGCATATAAGTTTCTTTAGGCCCTGTGATGTTGCATTAGTCACAGTAACAGCATGTCAAATCTGAAATAGTAAGGAAACAAAGTAGGAAACTCACCCGCATGTGTAATGAATAGAACCAATTTATCTATTTATTCTATAATTCTTTAAAGGAGCAATCTATTTAAGAAATGTATTGGGAATGTTTTAAATAATTTTTAAGGGATCTGAACAACAGTTTCTTGTATTGTACAGCAAGCTGCTACTACTTAGAAGTTTTGGGGCCAATTCCTGGTTCACATGATAGAAGTGTTACCAGTATCATAAAATAGATGCAAACATATGTTATGAAGTTAATGCTAAGAGAGAAACAGATTGGGCTTACAACATCCTGGAGACTGCATTAATGAATCATTTGCATAAAGTCACTTCAGTGGAAAACTTTATATTCAGTTTACTAATTTTTTCAGTCTGAAGAGAGGTAATTTAAAACAGTGGTGAAAAGAAAATATCTCAAGAACTGGTGGTTAAAGACATGTGCTATAAGTATTTCCTCTACTATGAGTCAGGGTTCTCCTGTATGTTCTCTATACTCTCTTCCATTACCTAAGAACTAATTTCTCTCTCTCTTTTTTTTTTTCTTTGCCTTAGCTGACCTTTNGCAGAGAGATTCTGCCTTTTCAAAAGATATTCTTATATCTCAGTTTTCCTCCCAGTTTAAAGGACCTTCTAAGTCATAGAGTTTTTCAATGAACTCTCTGTGCTTGTGTACAGTTTCTACCAGAAATTCCAGACTTGACAATTTTGAAGCCAAATAGACAAAAATAGAATTTTTTGTAATGATTATTTTTTTGTTGTTTGACTTTTTATTTACCTAAATGTTTGCATGCCCATAGACAAAGACATTAAAAACTATTTTGTAACATATGTACCATTTTAAACAAGTACTTTTCTGTTACCAATTTTGTTATTTTCTGGGGAAAGAAAAAAGGTAATTCTTACAAAATATCCTATAGTTTAGAGATAGCTGTGTCATCTACTTTAGAAAACTTTTTTTCAAAACAATAAGCATATAAAATTGGAATGGTCTGGAATTTCCTTATTTCAAATTTTTTATGAAGATATGTAGTTTGTTGTATTATACAGAGTTATGATAATGTATAAGCTTGTCACTAACAAATGATATTTGCTGACTAAAGCCACCTGTTAGTAACTAACTAATAATAATTATCTGCTGATTTTACACTGCTATTTATTGCCTGCTAATTATGGCTCTGGCCTCTCTCTTTTATATAATTTTAAAGAAAATTGTAAATCATTGTCAACAAGCTTTTGGCTTATTCAAGCAAAATTCCTTTCATAATACTTTCAAAATGTAGGATGTGTCTGTATTTTAAAAGCTGCAGCCAGGGATATTACCAAAGAAAAGTATCTCCAGTGAAATACCTTGGAGAATATTATTATTATCTTACTGAGGATTTAAATTGAGTGACAAAAGAAAACTTGTCTTCAGATATTTAAAGCAAAATCCATCAAATATCAATACTTGAAAAAAAATTGAAGATTTTTTCAGGAAGATGTGGCTTGACATGAAAAGGTATTGCAAACTATGCACAGCACAGAATAAAAATACAGCAGTTTTATTCATGATAGAGCACCCAGAAAAGAATGTGGCTCATAAGTCAAAGAAATATGATTTCCAAGAAATTAGAGCTAAAATTAAAAACTAATTCATCAGCTTTTTAACCCAGGAAATTCCCAGGAAGACAAACATTTTCTGTCCAGTTTCACTTTGAAGAATTATTAGATTGAATTTTGATTTAATTAACATACTTTAAAATCTCTGTGATGAAACAGTTCCCATGTGTTTACTTAAGTACCTTTCTCCAGGCCAGATTAAAAAAAAAAAGAAAAAAAAAAGAAAAAGAAAAAAAGAAAAAAAAAAAAGGCCANACCAACTTTTCTTGAAAAGAAAAGCAGCTTGTAGCCGCACATAGCTTTCAGCTTTGAAATGGAAAATTCACTTCAGGCTGCCGTGCCATGGTCACCTCAGTTGGCAAACAGTGGAACTCTGTCAGTGGACATGATGCAGAATAATTCAAATTTCCAAAGTGGAATGAGAAAACTAGCAAACATTCCCCTTAGGTATTACTTATAATCCTAAAGTGACTTACTTAAACAAGTCTGGTCACTCTCTTCAAAAATAAATTTTGTATTTATCCAATGTCTTCTCCTTTCTGTATGCGCACTTCTTGAGAAATATTATTTGCTTTCTGAGATACCATTCAAGTTGAAACTTTTGGTCCTGCTATAAGTAAAAATTAAATATAAACAACAGTTAAAAAATAATCACAGTTTAATGTGAAATATGAAGAGTTTAAGACCTTTTTTCCCCTGAAAAATGGTAATTATCTGAATTCCTACAAATAAAAAATCTCCAGAACTTAGAACATTGATTCCAGCAGTATGACACTCTTTAATTTCTATGAGAGTAGAAATAAAGAGTATGGTCTTATATTTTACATATTTTATGAAATCCATCTGGGAATTACAAAGAGTCAAATTTTCATTCTAGACCCTTTCTCTTCTATATAAACTAATACTGAAAGTAGCAAATAATTATAATATGGTCATGATTCTGATGATTGTTGTAGGGTGACAAGGAGAAAATACAACAGAAAGTAAAAGCTCATTCTCACAAAGACAGCTAAATCCATGACTGAAATTTTTCCATCACATTTTGTCGTAATTATGCATTATTTTACTGAGAAGGCCTTTCAGAGCTTTGGGATGTGACCAACTAATCCACTTAATACTTACTTAATTATCTCAGCACTCTGTTTTACAATTCTCAATGAACTACTTAGATGTGAACTGATACCTTCTCATCACAGCTCTTAGAATACAACCTTCACAAAATTTAATCAAGGGGAAATTAAAGTAGAACAACCTTAACAAAATTATGTCATCTGTATGCTAGTAGTTTTGTTCATTTACAGGTATTCATAGAATATATATGAATAACATTTTACATATAAACCTCAATTTTGTGATAAATTTTGAAGATATAAAGGCTCTTAATAATTGAAATCTCAATAATTGTAAATGTAAGCTACAGGAAATCACAATGGTAAGAGTTTATATATATATTAATACAGGATATATTGAATAGCAAAGGTATTTTTTTTTTAGCAAGTATACATTATCTTCAGGATCTTGACCTCTTACAGTTAAATTATAAGGTCAATAGTAAACACTGCAAGAGCACTATGAGTGATACTGATAGGATTAACCCTGTTAATTATAACAGGAAGTACACCTAATACAGACATTTAAGAGGGGTATATTGGGTAGATGTCAAGTGTTTGACCACAGCTTCAGCAGTAAATGCTGGATTGACATGAAATTATGTAAACCATGTGCTGGAGACCCACAGGAACTCTATGATGGAGAAGAGTCATCTCAAGTAATGAAGATTTCATGAACTTTTGTAACGGTTGTAGTTTCATTAAGATAAATTGTGTATTTTAGTGGTGTTTTTAGCATACCAATGTCTATAATACTATTCTATCATTCTGTCTTTAGGTAACAAAAAATAATCACCTCTTACAAAGTTGTATTCTCTCCACCCCTTGTCATCCCATCTTCATTAAGAACAACTAAGAACATATAGTTTCAGAGATGCAACCAGAGTCCCATAAGACTTTAGTTTAAAAAACACTAAACCCTAAGGTTTTTGTTTTACTTTTTTTTTCTGATTATGAAATTGAAGTTAAAACCTTTGTCATCACTTTGGAAACCAAACTGACATAATTTCACTGGTGAACTACTATGAAGTATTGTTAAAATATAAAAGGTGCTGCACAACTTGCATAATTTGAATCTTACTTACATTGTTTTTCTTCTGTTTACTAGGAGTGACTTGATATTAATCTGGAATATACAGCTTCAGGAGCTGTCCTTCCGTCTTCATCTCCTTCTTTCAAGACCCACAGAATTATAACACTCCACTGTTTGAGTGCATATTTTAAAAATAAGTATTTGTTACATATTCCTAACAGCTTAAAGTATGAAGTATTTGTATTTATTGCTGTTTTTCTCTCACACTGGTCTTTTCCATACTTGATTTTTTTTTGCCCCCAAAGGAAAGATTCATTGCATATGTAGATGATAAGAAGCTCAATCTTTTTAAAATGGAAATGTACCTTGTTCAGATCTCAAATGAATTTGTTTCATTTTATTATGTATTATACTGTTTTTCCCCCTGTCTTACTGGTTTTAAAATCCTGATTGGGTAATGTTTCGAGCTGCTGGCTGGAGTTACTTTTAATCTTGTAACTCTCTCCCAGGGGAGAAATGCACCAGGGGGAAATGAGCAGGTGGCTGATTAGGGTTAAACCAAGACAATCCTTACAGAAGATATGGAAGTTGCTATATTCTGCAGATCATCTTTCAAAACGTTTCCTGGATAGTTCCTAGCTTCCCTGCAATCATCATCAAATGAGTGTATGCAGGCATACTGTAACTCATGGAGATAAGTGTATGCAGTGAAAATTCCAATTGTGACCATGAGAGGTATTTGCTCTGGAAAGTATTTTTATCTGCAAATGTCAAAACAAAGGTTGATTTTATGTTTCTCTACTGTATTAAGTGAAGTTGAAAGTAATGTCTTTTCATATGGGATGGGCAAAACTTTTAGAGTAGAAAATTCAGACACTGATTATAAAACGAAAGAAGTTCTCTACTTAATCTCTCTTTACAAATTTGTTTTAGTTGTTGTTTTATTTTTATTTTCCTTTATGCTCAGAATTGTCCTGCTTGCAATATCCATTATCTCAGTCAGAGTCATTCCTCACTGTGTGGACTGCACGTCCTTTCTTGCCTACGTCCAAATGGCGCAGCACTGCATCCGTAAACGGTGTGTTAGAAGAGCCTTGCAGGACCATAAATGACACTGATCTCTAATGCTAAGCTTTTACTACTGTTTCTTTCTTCCTGCATTCAAGACACCAGCTTTCATTGATAACTACCTCAATCCTGCATGTAAGCTGTCTTTGACTTGTATAAACAGATTCCCTACACTGCGTAATGCTTCTCTTTTGTGTGTTCATCAAAATCTTGACCATAGCCATGAATGTTATCAAACATCTTACCAAGGCTTCCCTCATTTCAAACACTTTATTGTAGGAACATATCCTGAATTCTGAATCTTTGGGCCTGGTATAACTTTTTATGTCCTTGAGCTTAACAATATGTTTTTTTACAGAACAACTAGGTAAAAAACCAGCACATAAGCTGATTTTACATATGTCCAATTTTTCTCAATCACATAAAATAGGGTTTATGTATTTAAAATAATCTTTAATAACGATTTGTATCCAACAAAATATCCCTTTTTTCATGCATTATTAAAATGAGAGAATGTCTAGCATAGTTAGGCATTGCAGTGGGAGATCTATTTTTAAATACAATTGAAAGTATTAGACTATGCACCAGATCCCATAATTTTCAAAATTTAAGTGATTTTATCTCTTAGTTATCGTATGGCACTGAAAGAGTTAATTAAAACAAGGAATTCAAGAACATAAGCTCATCCTCTGAGGAGAGAGTGACATGTCAAGAGAAGGAGTTGTATGAATATATTTATTTTAAGTGCTTGACAAGATCTCCATTTAAAAAAATAATGAGCCACACGTGCCGCTATGTTGAAAGAAAAACTGGAATCCCTAGGATGGGAACACTGGGAACAGACTGTCTTCATTTGACCCTCTGAAATCTGTGCATTATTTCAGGCTTGCTGTGCTCATGTTTGAATGATTGTGTGTTTCAGGCTCATGACTCTAAGGGTTCTTTCTATATTTTTCTGGCAATAAAAGTTTCTTGGTAATTGTATGTGATATGGTACTGTATGTTTACTTGATTAAAATCTCATGTGTGAGAATTGAATTTTGCTTTCTGGTTTCTTTTTTTAGAAATCATATAATTTTGAATTGTATCTTTTCTACCTCTTAAATCAATACCAATCAAATGATACAGAGTGATAAAATACATTTCCATTCAGCAGTTTTATTTTATTAAAATTAAATTGATTTAATCTCTGTTTTAAAAGTGGGATATAATATAAATAAAACAAATCAAGTGTCCTCTCCCTCAGAGAAGAGGCAGTGGGAAAATCATGATAGCACATGCGATCTCATTAGCAGTCTATCAAGCAAAAATAACTGTTATTAGTCTCATCTGTCTTAACTGTATGAGTGTGTGGCCAGGATCTATAATTTTCAGTTTCTAGAATGCAGCAACTCTAGCAATCAAGAAGCAGAATTCTAAGTTCAGCCTTCTGATGTGCTTAAGCCTATTATGACAACAGCTCGCTAAAGAGGTTGTATTCTGCTTTTATTTTCACTCTGGTCAGCACTGGTTTATGTGGATTAGATTTTGAAATGAATACTATCTAGATTTACATCCAGTTTTATCTAAATCACTAAAATTTGAGAACACTGGAGAAAGAACAGCTTGAAATTTGTGATGAAATAAATTTTGTCAAAACACATCTATTAATCCAGACTTAAAAAGTTAGTGGGAGCATATAAAATTCAAGGGTGGTTTTTTTTTTTTCTTTTTAAGAAAGCCTTTTTTGGCCAAAATAAGTGAGAATTATAGATAGAGCCTAAACCCTCAAGCATCCAATAGCATCAGTTAGAGCAGCTAGAGTAAAAGTTTGACCATGTCTTTTATTAATATACATATCTTCACATGAATTTCTTTATCAAAAAAATTGTAATATCTCAATTTTGTACAGTTACTGAGTAAATTTCAAACTTCAGTAATTTTTCCATAGCAGATTTTCATTTTCTGATCAGCTCTAATAAATTCGAAGTCTTTATTTTTGATCCACTTCCAATTAAAAGGGTTCTGGCATGTTGCAAAACACAATGGGTGAAATTTGCTTGGGTATTTCGGGCACAGATGGACAGCTAATGTGTCCATATTGACAAAGAGATTACTTTTCAAAGAGAAATAATAAATCCGTAGACCATTTGACCAAAATACTGTTTTATCTGAAATATGGTTTAAAAACAAGCAGATATGTATTTGCTTCATGTTGCAACAAATTGACATAAAGGGGGAACATTTTTTTAGAGAGACACATATATAGATATAGATGATATAGATATAGATATAGGTAGATACAGATGTGCCATTACATATTTTTACTTGTCTGTAAGGAACAGAAGTAGCAGTTTATCATGCAGTAGCATTTTCAGCTAAGACATGCGAATCCTTCAGATTAATCTCCAGCTTTTGTGGAAAATCCCTGACACTGGAAGCCTTTGTGCAGTGCACAAGACTTGCACTTTAACTCAAGTGTGAGTGGAAGGTACACCTGAGCTCAGATTAAACCACCTTTATCCTTTGAGATCAGTATGAAGAATTCTGAGGGTGCTTTCTTCCAGACAATACCTTTATTCAGTTATTCTGACAATACAAACCCACCCTCATGCTGGCAGAAAAGAAAAAGTAAAATTCTCCCTTCACCTTGCTGATCAGGCACCTCAACACACACTTCTTTTGCTGACACTAGTGAGCAGTTATGGTGTCTACTCAGCAGCCTCCACCATGTAATAGTAGACTTCTCTGCCCCACACTTCATCTTCTGATTATATATCTGTCTCATTGATGACACTTTTGTGCCCCACTGAGTAAGGAAGGATCAGGTTAACAAATAATGCAGTATGTCAGCACTTCTACAAGAAAAGAATATTTATTCTTTATTTAGGGTAGGGCAGCCTGATTTTTAACACAATTTTTTTGTTTTGTTTTGTTTTGCTACCTAAAGAGAGAGTATTTGTGACTTTAATTAGCTTGGTTTGTTCTAGACTATTTTTTAACAATCTTGTATTTGAAGTTTAGTTTTTCTAATTCTGTAGAGACCAATACTGGAATGAAACATGCAGCTTTATGAAAGTTTAATGAAATTAGAAAAAAAAAGATCCAGGAAGAAAAGTTCAGGGTGCCATCAGCAGAAAAATGACCACTCACCTCCCTACACCCCCATCCACACAGATGTGGAGCTAACAGATTTAATTAGAAAAATATTCAAACTGGAATTCTCAGTAGCATCAGTTCTTGGCACTGAGATTATTTGAGCTGTAATTCTCTGATCAGCTTTACAGATTTTCAGTATTATTTGGTGAAGGTATGAAATTGCTACCCCAGCCATCCTTTGCAGCCACTGTTATACCCAGGTGCCTCTATACTCACCTCTCTTGCTTGTCACTAAATCCTACAGGAAGAGTTGATTCTGCATGTCCAGTCAATGAGATGGCAATTTGAAGCAGGTGCACACGCTTAGAGAATGCAGTGCCTGTCAGTATAATATTGGCCCAAAATTAAGATAAGGATTTAAGAATTACTGCAATTCAGACATAAACAAATGACATCAGCATGAAAAGAAAAGCCTCTCTTAAAAATAATGCATTTCTTACCAGCTTATACTTCTGTTTTTTCTTAAAATTCTTCTGATACATCCTCTGATTTTAACTTTTTTCCCATATTGACATCTCAAAAGAGTGAATAAAGAAGGAAATTGCTGAGAAGAACTTGATGGCTTTCCTTAGTGCTGGGAAGTGCTAAGTACTTAGTACTTACTAGCATTCTGGGAAGAGAAAATAATGTCTGCTATGTTTCTGAATAAAATACATCAATGGTGTATTAAGGCTAATAGTTCACAAAAGAGAGGTTGTGTGCCACCTGAGAACAGCAGCTTGATGGTTATGCTTTGGAATTTAATGGAAGAACTCACATTTCCCTGTATTTGATTTGAATCAGGCACCAGAAGGCCTATTCCTCAAGACATTTGAAATACACAAATATAAGAAAGTCCTGTTCAATAATTTTTAATTTATTTAGATTATTGATTTGTTTAGATTATTGATATTTAGATAATAGATCATCCCCTAAGTGTTCTAAAGTAAAGGAGGGAGTATCTCAGGGCCAGAGTGCTTAGAAAAGTACCCACTTCTATGAACTCACAGTTTTTGGCCCCCATTTCTGTCTTAAAACACTGACAAGGGAGTCCTCGTCTCCTTACACAAACCCTAGACTCAAATGAAAAAGACAGGTAATTCCCAAAGAAAAGTCTTCTCACTCAAAGCCAGATATCTGAGACAGAAGAAAAGAACTGCATTCAAAGTTGCTTTGTTAATTTTGGAGATTTTATCCATCTAAAGGAAGAAAGGAATTCAACACTAATTATGTGACGTTATGAGTTTGGCTGCAATGAAATTTTTTCTATCAATATAAATTCATTTATGAATTTAAAACAGTTTGAGTGGAAAAAATTAATCTCCCCACCTCAGAAAACTCCATAATAAAAATCTGCAATATAAAAAATCTAAAATGCTTTTGAAATAGGCACTTAAAACATTACATTATCAGTATTACTGTTAAATTATTAAAGTGAACACAGTTTCAGAACATTTTTATGAGAAAAATTATCATAGAACCACAGAATAAGCTGGATCAGAAAAGACCCAAAAGGACCATTGGGTCCAACTCCCTGCCCTGCACAGACAACACCATTCCCAAGAATTACACCATGTGCCTGAGAGCATTGTCCAAATGCTTCTTGAACTCTGTCAGGATGGTGCTGTGACTACTGCCCTGGGGAGCCTGTTCCAGGGCCCAACCACCCACTGTTTTTTAATACCCAACCTAAACCTCCCCTGACACAGCTTCAGGCCACTCGCTCAGGTCCTGTCACTGTCACCACAGAGGAGATCAGTGTCTGCCCCTCCTCTTCCCCTTGTGAGGAAGCTGTAACTGCAGTGAGGTCTCCCCTCAGTCTCCTCCAGGCTGAACAGACCAAGTGACCTCAGCCACTCCTTACACGGCTTCTCCTCAAGGCCCTTCACCATCTTTGTCACCCTTCTTTGGACACTCTCTAATAGTTTAATGCCTTTCTTGCACTCTGGCACCCCAAACAGATTAGTTGAGGCGAGGCTGCCCCAGTGCAGAGCAGAGCAGGACAATCCCCTCCCTGGCCCAGCTGGGGATCTTTGCATGATGCACCCCAGGTCACGCTTGGCCCTCCTGGCTGCCAGGGCACTGCTGACTCATAAAAATTTCCACCATTATCATATGAGAATAAAACATTTTTAGGATTGATTAATAGCAGTAAAGGGCATGTCTGAAGCAGCATTTTTAAGATTCCAGAAAAAAACAAAACTAAAAATGTGTAATATGACAATAATATATTTGATTTTAATCATTTGGTAAATAACTGGAACGTTTGTGTGAAATTTATAGAGTCAGTTGAGCATCACTTTTTCAAAACTAGAACACATTAGACATCCAGCTGGGATAATTTAGTGTAGAAATGGTCTTTTCACAGTGTTTCTTAAATAAGATAAAAAAATATTTTTTAGAAGCAATATTTTTTAAAAAATTATTTCTGTGCTTGAAGATGTCACTTACTGATACTTTGTTGTTTTTATGTTTTTTGTTTTTTTTTTCTGGTCATAGCCTCTAATGGAATGTTATTATGGCACAAATTGCAATAAGTAATAATGAGTGCTGTTATGAATTATGGGAGGGTGTGAGGTAGAGGTGGACTGGCTGCTGAGCACCAAATATTGTTTTGTCTACATCTTACTATCAAACCTATTCTGTAGCTTTTTAGTGGATTTTTGTTCAGCTCCAAAGGATGTAGCTACATGCATTTGCCTACATCCCTGACTTTCCTTGAAGGTAGAATTTACAGCCACAGAGAATGTGATATTCTTGATAGAGGCAAGAATAAACAAGACAATATGTAAGCTGAAGGATTCCCCAAATTGGTAACGTCCTTGGAGTTTGACTATGGGTTTCCAGGAAAGTACAAGGACAATACAGTGAGACCATTTGAATGGTAGCAAAACCAGTCAGGTTAGATGATCACAGGAGAAGGAAATTTTTGGTGGGAAAGGAATTGCTAATTTATTCCTTCTCTTCAGCATCTTCCTAAGAGAGACTGTACGGACAAAGCTGTGAATATAAAATCACTAGAAAGCTTCAGCAACTCAAAGCAGGTTTCGGGATGTTGTGGTTAAAGAGTGTTAAACAGCATTATCTTTGCTCTGAAAATGGGAAATAGAGACACAGATCTGCTCAGTATTATATAATGAATTTCTTACTAAATCAAGAATTGAATACTGGTCTCCTGAGGGCAAGACCAGTATCTGATCTACAAGTCTCATTTTGTTTTCAGTGAACATTTTCTTTTCTTCTTCTGTGTTGTTTACAGACTTGTTTCAAATTATTATTCCTTCTGTGTCAGGTCAGTGAGGAAATCTGGGAATCTGAATATCATATTTGCAGGTGCATTCTGGATTTTTGCACGTGTTCTTGTGGATTTTTGCACACATATTCTTGTAAATGCAACTGTAAGAAACTAAGAATTTCCAAAATATCACACAATTTACATTAAAGCCTTAGTCTTTAACTGGATGTCAAGGACCTTCAGTTCCATCAGCTGGAACTCTTGGAGTTCTTGGAGCTCATGGTCAGCTTAGAATGAAACAAAATATTATCCTCCCAGATATTAATTCTGTGGCACATATTAAAGCCAAGTTGTTGAGCAGTTGTTGGAATGAGACCTTTACTAATCCAACTCATGTTTATTATTAAAATTTTGAGGAAAGATGAAAGCTACAGGAATTCCTGAGCCATCTGCTCCTTCAAATGATTTTAAAAATGGTCTTACTCTGTAGACTCATGAATCTTAGGTTCAACAAGAAGGGACTGTGTTCAGTTTCATTTTCAAATAAAGAAGAAAATAAACCAGCATGAGTTTTCATGCATTCATGTTTAGTATTGAAAAAGAGTTTTCCAGCTAATCATGCAAATTATCTTGGTGATTATATATTGCCATTGGAGGAAGATAGGATCCAAATAAAAGTTTCAGATTATATTAAAATAAATTTACTTCAGGCTAGTTTTCAGTGTTTCTAGATTCATAATTCAGTAGGTAATATGTTCAAAAATGAAATTAAGAATTCTTGCTTGAGGACATCAATACAAAGTGGTAGAAATTTAAAGATGCCTAGGACAACCAGCTCTGTGTATTTGTGATTGCATTTGCCTGAAAAACAAGGTATTTTCTGATCCATATTCAAATAAATGTTGGAGGTTTTCTTCCTTTCAAACATTTATGCTTGAGAAGCTCTATGCAATTTGGCTTCAGTGACAGAATAAGAGGTTATGTCAATTCAGTCATAGTATAAAAACAACTTTAAATACTGTGATTGTGCATTGTCATGATTTATAGATTTCAAGAGAATGGGATTGTTTTAAAGCTCAGACTGTCTACTGGAGCTCTAGGAATAGGAATGCTTGATGGTATGTTCAACTGCACAGATAACTGGCAGTTCACACTGAATATGTACTTGAGCTATACTGGAGATTATAACAAAGGTCACAACTCCTTTGCACAATTCAAGATATATCTTCATATGTATGCTGTTTCTTTTTAATCTAGGTCTCAAATCATAGAACCATAGGATATGCTGAGTTGGAAGGGATCCATCAGGATCACTGACTCCAGCTTCTGGCCCTCTGCAGGACACCCTGAGTCACACCTGAGATGTACCTGAGAGCATTGTCTGTATAGGCTGTCCTGCTGTGCTTTTACTGATAGGGTGGAGAGCCTGTATCTTCCAGAATGATCCCCTTGAAAAAGAGAAAGAAACTACTCCCTCCTGAATACAACTGGTTTTGATTTATTACTGATCAACTGTGACATTTCCATGAATTGAAGTCTATGCATGATCTGCCTTCATTCATGAGTAGCTGACCCTAAGTATCCAAATAGACACTTTGTGATCAATATCTGGCTTTAGCCAGATTTTTTTTCTCATTTCATACTCTTTACTGTGTCATTTTAGACCATGCATAGTTTTGACCCACCTTATAATTTTGCAGTCACTGTACCACATAGTAGTAGCTTTTGGCCTGTCACATATATGAGCAAAATATTGCAGGTGGATTAAGTGACTTTTGTAGGTCCCTTCAAACTGAACTATTTTATCGTATCCTATTCTTTAAATATATTTCATGGTTTAGTGTTCTGTGTGCCACACTGAAATTTCTTTAGCCATAGGAACACCACACAGAACTGAGATAAGATTATCCCTCTCACCAGAAAATAAACTGTTTCCACACTACTGCATGGCTGCATTGGCTATATCCATACAGATGCTGGAGGGATCAAGATAGAGACCTTGAAAATTAAATTTTCACCCTTATCACCTGATGAAAATGAGTAATGGTTCCAGTGTGAACTTCAAGTTATCTTTACTAGAATCATCTCTTGGATATAATCATATTCACAATGCCTGTATGTTGCATAAGTGCTTCACTAATTTCACACTCTAGTACCTTGGCAATGTGCATCTGTGATGCACTTAGGAACCACGTAATTTGTTATATTCATAGTCATTATGCTGTTTTTTGCCAATCAATTAATAGCAGGATAAAGTATTTTTTGGTTGTTATAAAATCATTCTCCAGTGAAAATTTAACTCTGGCATTGCATCTTTTGAAAATTATATTCTTATATGTGTTTCTTCTCCTTAACTGCTCTACCACATTTTGATAGTATTTAGAGAGATTTATACAGTATTTAATAAAATAGGACTTTTAATAATTCCTCTTTTTCAAAATAGCTCTCCTTACATGGAAAGCCTCTAAATATTTGCATTGACTTCACTTGTCATTACTGGTACTGGTGCAATATGGTAGCATTGGAGCTGCAAAGCAAACTCAGTTTTATGCTAAGCTTGATTTTCAAAATATTCTTATTTTTCAAAATTTCTTCAGTTTGGATTTTAGATTGCTTTTGGTTTCAAAATCAAAGGACAGCAGTGGAACAATCAGCACTGAAAGAAGAAGCTATTTCTTCAAATATTTTTTTGTTTTCTATGAAGAAGAGTCCTGAATTTGTCAGCATTATGGAATCATGTTTCTCCTTGACATTCCTGACTGAGAGCTTTAGTTAATATCACATTGAATTCAATGGAAACAGATATGGTCAACATTCATTAAAATAAAATTTCATGGTTGAAATATGTTAATTTTTATTTACAGGAGTTCCTTAGAAAGAGCTCGGAATGCTCTCAAACAACTGCTGCATTTTACTGTAGGCTAGAAATCTGAAGTCTTAGAGAATGAGTTCAAAATAGGTTATTGCATAGACAGCCAGGTGAAACTGAATAATTTCATAGCATTATTTTTTAGTCATAAAAAACAGGAACATTTATTATTTATTCCCTAAAATACAGAAATACATAATGTTCTCTAGAATTCAAAAGAAGTGTTTAGAATATAATACTTCATGTGTTTCATTCTAAAGGAAGGGAAATTTCTTACAAGCTGAATGAAAAAAGCTGAACTGAAAAGCAAGTTCTGACTTTACATTCTTAACATCTGTTGTCCAAGAAGTCATCTGTGTTACTTCTTTTACTACTGGCTAGAATTATTCTGTAGATTTTTTGTGGATTATTGTTCAGTTGTGGGGTTTTGTTTTGGTTTTAGTTTTTTTTTTCTTCTTTTTTTTCTTTTTCTGTTTCTATTTTTGATGAGTAAGAAGATAAAAAGGGCAGGGAAATAATTCATTCAAATTTGGGTATTTAAATTTGGGTTTATACAGTGGATTGTCATCAACCATAAATCTCATAAATGTTATTGAATTAAATATGACCTAGTACAGCACCTAGCAAAAGCAAAATCTGTGGGAATGATGTATCAGTGCTGACTTGTGGAAGTCAATTAGTAGGGAAATTATTGCAGTCAAAGAAGCCCACAACTAATGACATAACTACACTTTATTAGAATTTGTGTATGCTTTTAGAGGAAAAAAAAGAGAAGCATCATTGTCTGGTAAATGGATTCTGGTTATCACATTTTCCACAGCCATATTTCTGCTCTTATTGTAACTACAGACAGCTTATGGTCAAATTAATCCTTTACCTTCTTTTGTAATTCTTAAACAAATTGAACTTGGGAATAGTCACAAAAGCTGACTTCTTACTAGAGTTGTTTCTATGCTCTCTATGCTAAAAGAGGCAAAGGAACTGCTGTACCAGAAATTTTTTAAAACAGTTCCTTAAGGTTAGGTGTAAGATTATTTCCTGATGCTTAGATACATTTGCAATGTTTCTCGGTACTTGTTTTTCAATATATGAGTGCCTTTCTTTAATTGAGGAGTACAGATCCTTCATATTCCAAGAAAGAGATGCTGAATCCTGCACAGGCCAGGATTGTATTAGGCTCTTCCAGGCAGAGTAGGTTGCTGTTCTCATTCCCAAGGTTTTAGAGTTGTAATTCTTAGGATAGAGGTCCCATTTTACAAGTGTTCTTTACACTGTTGTCCCTAGATACATAATTTTTATTGTCTATAATAAATGTTTATACTTGATATCTGGTGGATTCCAACTGATTGTCAGCAATCTTTCATTTTCCTCATTTATCCCTTTTCCAGTTGCTGTGTTATCCATTTTTTTTCCCCAGAAATATGGCTGTTATACTGAGGCTGCAAATAAGGCAAAAAACAAGCCCTCTGGCATTTTTTTAGAGCACATACTCATTGGTAATTCTTTAAATACAGTATATTAAAACCTACATGTTAGAACCTTTTATTCAGCTTATTATGTATAATGTTGGTGTTTGCAATTTTTTTCTTTGTTAATCAGCATGTTCAGTATAAAATGAAATGACCTATAGAAGTAAAACAAGATCATCAGCATCATCCTTATACAAGTTCATTGATGGCTTTTCCTGATCAGCGTACAAGCAAGTTCAAATGTATGTCTTTCCTATAAGCCCATGCTGATTGCCATTAATTATATTATCCTCTTTTAATAGGTTATTCATCAAATCCCATATCTCTTGTTCCATAATTTGTCTGGGATCAATGTCAGGATGACAGGCCTATAATTAGATGTCCCATTTATACTTTTAAAATATTGGCATAACATTAGCTTCATTCCAACCCTTTGGAAATGCTCCAGTGCTCCAAGACTTATTGAAAATCATCACTGATGATCAAGAGATCTGCTCAGCTGACTTTCTACAGCACATGCAGGCAAAATTATCTGGACCTGCTGATTTAACATCTATCATACTGTTATTTAGCAACCTTATTATTTCCCATTAATATGGAAAGTCTTTTACAATTTAAATCTCATCCAACTACAATGTCAAACTTTTTCACAAAACCATAAAGTTATTCCCTCATTTGGAATGCTGTAATTCAAATTACTTCTCTGGTTTTTAGGGCTTTCCCCTTCTATTATTTTTCTTCTATGCATCCTTTTTTCTTCCTCCACAAATATATATATTGGATATAGTCTTCTAAACTTTTGGAAATTTATCTAAGGTTATGAAAATAATTCTATGACTCTGTTAGGTAAACTGTGATTAAATGCCTAATTTGCTGTGTCTTTGAAAAGGCAGATTAACTCTGTGCAAGGAACACACAGGATTCCTGAAATTAAGTTGTGTTTAATACCTCAAAGCAACAAAGTAAAATTGATCACATTGTGCTTTCTGCAAGGTCTAATCTGATGTCTTTATTAACAAAGCTAAATACAAAAGTAAAAAAAAAAAAAAAACAAACAAACAAAAACGAACCATATCTTGTTTTAAAACATTGTGGATGAGTTGCTTGGCCACTTTAAAAAACAATGTCAATGATACTATCAAAAACAGCATTTATTATGAACTTGTGAAAATACAGTTTTACAGAGTTCAATGGCAAGGTTCATTCTATTGCTTGATAAAAGACTAATACAGAGGAAGATCAGATTAGAAGTAATTTTGAATTATTTACTTGGAAGCCAGGAATGCAAAAGTAGGTAAGAGCGAAAAGGATTTGGATGGAAAGATAAGGGTGCAAAAGTATGTAGTAGCTCTTAATCATTGTGTACTTTAACATTTACAAAGTGATTTGGTAGATTTCACTACAGTTACAACAATGACTTTTCTATGGATTTGGAATAGTAACATTCTGTCATGTTTTAACCTCTGCTGTCAACCCAGCCCCAGGCAGCTGCTTGCTCACTTCCCCACCAGTGAGACTGGGGAGAGAATCAAAAGGGTGAAAGAAAACTCCTGGATTGAGATAAAGACAGTTCAATAGGGAAAGCAAAAGCCATGCACACAAACAAAGCAAAACAAGGAATTGATTTACTGTTTCAAATGGGAAGGAACATATTCAGCCATCCCCCTGACTGGTGACTTGGGGAAACATGTCATCACTCAAAACATTCCCTCTTTTCCTCCTTTTTCCTCCCCCTTTATATACAGGGCATGATGTCATATGATCTGGAATACTCTTTTGATCAGTTTGAGTTACTTATCCTGGCTGTGTCTCCTCCCAGTCTCTCATGAAACCCCAATTTTCTCACCAGTGTGGCCACATGAAAGATAGAAAAGGCCTTGGCTCTAAGTCCTGCTTAGCAATAACAAAAATATCTCTGTATTGTCAACCCTGTCTTTAGCACAAATCCAAAACACAGACCCATACAAGACAGTGGGAAGAATGTTATCTCTAACCCAGACAAAACCAGCACAGGTTCATACAATAATCTATTCACACACACAGAGGTAAAATGATCCATACAGCTATTTCCATGTGTGGAAAGGTACCTACCAAAAATTCCCCTCAAGTTCAGAGAAACACCTCACTCAAATCCATTTGTGTTTCCTCACAGACATGGTGGGGACATCAAGGAATGTGGGGATGAGGGCCGGGTCTTTCAGCCCTGACTTCCAAATACAACTGACTTTGAAAGCTCTGAGAGGTGTCACACTCAGAGGGAGGTGGTGGCACAGCCTCCTGTGGTCCCAAGATGACTAACAACTTCCGTCAGCAGTAAGTTTCCATCCTGGCTAAAACACAAATTGGCTGCTACTGGGCTTTTTTCCCCAAAGTGCAGGAACAATGATACTGTTCCTCTGGGGCTACAATTCACAAGGGTACCGCACCACTCAGGCTACACTTCAGGTAAATGGTTTACCAAGGTAACTAAGGGTAATGCTTATCCTTTGTGTTCCACCTTGATTGGACAGCTGATGTTTCTGGTTGTTTCCACCTTTAGCATGTAAGGGCCCCATGTCAATCAGGGAGTGACTCATGGCCCAGCTGATCCAATCAAGGGATGCTTCACTGCTCAGTCAGCTTGGTCAAGGTTTATCAGGAGCTTCTGAGATCACAGGGCAGGTCCAGGATGTCCCCCACATACAATCTCCATTAGAACTCAGTGACTCTGACACCAAAATGACTGTATAATTTCAGCTTTCTGCACTTGGTCTGTTTGATTTTACTGTTTCCACAGTATCCCCATTTCTTTGTTTCCTGACAGTGGGAGTTCTACTAAAGGAAGCCGTAGACTGTTCTATAAGAATACATGTTAGAGGATGGGTTTTTCCCTATATTCACTCATAAAACAAAACAAAAAACAACAACAAGCAAAACCAAAAACAGAACAGCAAAACAAGAAAAAGAGAGGCCATTTTACACAATTTCAGAAGCTTCTGAGACAATATTCAAGTATCTAGAAGGTCTGTAGAAGAAAATGCAAAGTCATTACTAGTGAACTCAATGGATAACAAAAATATTGGCTGTTATACAGACAACTCTGTGCTATTCATCAACCAAATTCACTTGCCCTTTAAGACAGTTAAATGCAAAACAAGCTAACTAACCAACAAAAATGTGGCAAAACACAAATATCTTTGAAATGTGAGTAATCAGAAAGCACTTTGAACATACCTATGGCAGACAATATCTTCAGACTATTGAGTCTCAATAAGCAAAAGACTATTGAGTAGAAAGAGGGAAATTGTATTGCCACATTAGTGAGGTCATTGCCTGAATACTAACTGTGTAAAGCTCTTTAGAGCAAAAATGGCAGATTGAAACAGCTTCATAAAACGCAGATAAAAGTATTCATGGTTTGGCAGTGACCTAAACAGAGACATGCTCTTTGGCTTATCCAAGAGAAGTTTCAGAGGTGACTTCATCATAAATGAAACACTGAAAATTGAAGTATAACTGGTTTATGATTTAATGAGCCATTGCAATAACTTATGAAAGACCAGGACACATTCTAGTTTATATGATGTCATTCATTCAAGAGAACTGACTTTTGGAAAGAAATAGTATAGCTGGAAGTAATGAATGCATTACAAAAATGAAGCAAAATTATATGCTTTATGCTATGCAAGATACTAGATTAGCTGATCGTGCTGATTTCTTCATGATTTAAAATCTGTGTGTCTAGCGAAGAATTAATACTTGAATTATACAGCTAGAGAGGAGTATTCAGCACTTAACAGAGCAATAGCAATAAAAATTTTACTTTGCTGGAGATGGGCTTGATACTAGACCATTGCTGCCAATGAGAGGATTATAATTCAGTGAAGCAGCATTCTATGAAGGCACTCACTTGGGGAAAAAAGAAAGATTACAAAAGCAGAGGCTAAAGAAATGATGAAAGGAGGAACTCTGGATGGAACAAAACATAAAAAAAGTCAAAGGTAAAATTAGGGAATATTGTCAGCTGGATTGTTTTCAGTTTATTAAAACTAGGTGCTACACTTTTCCTGTGTTCTGACACTGCACATTTGTTTAAGTTTATGCTGTCCATAGTCTATACGACTTAATGAGAAATATTGCCTGCGTTGGATATTGGATGTTCATGCTGACAAGAAAATGTCACAATCAATACCAAGGAGCTAAGCTTGAAGGGTTCACCTCCAAAGAGCGTGTTGACTTCTGGAGGTTTGCCACATATAGAGTGAGCCAAGGTCTTACATTTTCACAGTGAGAGATTTAACTCTACAAACATTCTGGCTGTTTTTCATAAAGAAGAGTGGATTTTTTTTTAATATGTTCTACTCACTTCTGGTATAAAAAAATAGCTGCTAGTCATGTTCATGTACTGCAGAAGCCAGACAGTTGTCAGGCTGTGTAGCTTTAATGTTTTAATAAAAATTAGCAATTTTCAGGGTGAAAAATTAATTTGAATCCATGCTGTTCATATTGCAAAAGGTAAATGAGCCTAGCATGCTGATTCAGTAAAAGTCTGAGCAGTACCCTCTATGTCCCAAAAGAGAATAACAGTCATATCAAAAGAGAGCTGATGAACTCAGTGTAGGAAGAATGGGAGTAATAATTGATCCTAAGATTTTGGGAGAGGAGGTGTGAATTTGGTCTGGTTGAGATAAAGATTTTCCACATGACAGCCCACATAGTGTTGTTCTTTGTATTAGTAGCTGGAAAGGTGTTGATAATACACCAGCATTTTGGCTGCTGCTGAGCAGTGCTGGCACAACATCTGCACTGTCTCACCAACATTGCCCCTTCACCATCAGGCTGGGGTTGGAGAAAATGGTGGATGAGATAGGACAGCTGCCTCTGACTCTCCAAAAGTGATATTCCATACAATATGCCATTTCTCCACAGCAGAGGACATGGTCCACTTGTTGGGGTCAGTACAACATTTTGCATTAATTAGTTTTACCACTATAGCAGAGACCTTGGCAATACCCTTGAGCTTTTTCTGTGGGGTAAACTATGTGTATATTTATGTGTCTTGGCCTTCTACTATGGTGGTTCTTTTTTTTTATGGAATGGGGATGTTGTGCCTCCTAATGAATGTGTGAATACATGAAACATTTACATTTAAAATGAAATTAAAATTGAAATTTTAAATTGTTAAGAAAACTTCCCAGTGTGACCGTTCTCGAGCCTCTCTGGCAGTCACACTCCCAAGGCCAGTGACTTTCACTGCTGGGATGGAGCCCCTTGGCAGCAGCAGCTCCAGTGGCCCAAGGGGATCCCCTTGACTCCCAGCACACCCCACTCCCAGCCAGGCAGACCAGGTTTCCTCACTGCTCCGACCCCCAGGTTCCCATTGCAGAGTCTCAGATGTCTCGTTCCACAAAGCCATTTGTTCACTGGGCAGTGACACAGAAACAGCTCCAGCTGGTGCTGCTGAGGAGGGACCCCCAACAAAGGAACCCCATGGCTTTTACATCTCACAGTCTGTCTGCAGGTCTCACTCTTCCTCCTGAGGCCCTGCTCCTGCCTTTCTCCATGGTCAACCAGCTCACTGGCTGTCTCTCCCTTTCATCTCTGTTACCCAAAAGACCAGCAACTCCAAGCTCCAGCTGTGTGTGCCAGTGTCCATTCACCTGGCTGATGTCACCAGTTTTCATGCCCTTTGTTATCTCAAAGTTTGACAGTTCACAGCGTCTTGTCTCAGACTCCCACCCAAGCCCAATCTGCATCTCCATCTGCAGCTTTCAAGCCCAGCTACCTCAATATATTCCTCAATGAAATGTGAATCAGATTTTTTGTAATTGAAAAAAAATCGACTCTCTGCTAAAAGTTATTTTCTACAGCAATTCCTGGAAAGCATCATAAGCACAGCAGAAGTGTGGCTGTCGCTTGCTTGGAATCAGTTAACTGTTTGAAAAACAAAATTTGTAAGTAACATAGTTTTTGTCATAGTAATATTTTTATGTCGTTTTAACTTACATGACCAATGAAAAGAAACATGCTGTTTATTCAAACTTTTTTTTCCAGGTAAAAGAGGTATAAGAGGTAGTTCAAAGAAAAGCTCTTGGTTCTTCTGAGAAGTATTGTTTGATGACTCTGTAATAAAGCAGAAAGACTGTTAGACTTATAGACTTATTGGCTGGAACTACCAGGAATACCTAGAAGCTCAGTGACAGTTAGGATTGCTATGCAGCAGAAGTAACATGGAAAGATGGCCAGAGAAACATTTCTTTATTTAAAATACATTTTTGTCTTTTCAGACTTTGCCTTCAATGGTGGAAACAGTTATATTTTAATTAATTTGCAGAGATTGTAGTGAGTCCTGTGACAAAGCTAGGAAAAGAAGACAGATCTTACAAATTATTTTACTTCAGCTAGCAGATTTTACATTAGCTAATATATATATATACATCTTTTTTTTCCCCCCTTGGATTTCTTAGCTCCATATGTCTCCTGTGTATACTATTATTCCATTCACTGAAAGCGATTCATAGAAATGTGCAGAGAATGTCTTCCAGCCTGGTAAACACTTGTTTTATTTAAACCAATCTGTGCTGAGTTTTGAAGTTTTGCCCCAAGGAGCTTAGCTGCAGCTCTTGACATCTTTGGGGAGGCAAGAGAAGAATTATTTGCTTTCTCATGTTTAAAAATTAGATTCTTAATACTTTTCTTGAATGGTTCCTGTAATGTCTCATTTTGATGTTCTTGATATTATTTTTTTTTCCCATGGCTTAATTGTACTACTAATTATCTAGTTGATTTATTCACCATATGAGTCAAGAAATAATGTAATTTCTCATTCAATAGCATAAACTTTGAAGTAGCAAATCTTTTCACCTACTATCATAAACTACGCAACTAAGAAATTTTAAAGTTTGTTTACATATAAAAATGCTTTTAGTTTATTTACATATAAAAAGAGAGGATAACAAAATGGGGCCTAATGTTTCTTTACTTTCAAGATTTTCACTAATTTATTTTTAATTTTTTTAAATATTCTTCCTACAGAAGGAGTGTAAAGAACAATGTTCCAGAGTCTCTGGAACTGTATTTTTTGCAGAGGACTCTCATTATTTGAGTATCAAAAGTTTGTTTAGGAAGTTGGTATTGCAGCTTGCTAACAAGTGTTGAAGGTAAAATATGTAAGATAAATGAAGGTAGAATATATAAGACAAATGAAGCAATACTTTTTAATGGTATCAGTGAAAAAGGAAGAAATATGTTCACCTGTGCTCCATATCAAGGTAATAAATCATTTAGCTTTCATAGCAGAATCTTTCACCACTTTAAATGGTAACACATAAGAAATATATCTTGCACAGATTGAAAGGACAGAATTCTTTGAGTTTCTTGCTTTCATACTGCAGAACTCCCTGAAATGAAGCTCCTACTATTGAAACAGATTCGGCTGTTAGAGGGAATGGTTGAATAAATACCACAATTGTTTAAAAGAATGTCTGAATGTCTGCTTTAGAAACAATATTTGACCTTGTTATGTATCATGTGACATTTTCTGAGATGCTATTGGCCAAGGCAGCTTATTACCTGTGCAGCTTGATGACTAAGGCATCACATTTAAATTCATATCAAACACATCTCTCAGATGTGTTTCATATCTCAGAAAAACAGCATTAAAGGGGGTGTTCATTAACTGGTAATTGAATATAAATGAAGATGTTTTCAGGCAGGATTTTTTCCTCTACTTTCTCCTCTGTGTAGGATCAAATAATTTTTTGAGATATTTTTCTTTAATGAAGCATTTAAAAAACCCCAAATATTTCTCTTCTTTCAGAAGACAATCTCCCATTTAATCTCTCTGTTGAGGAAGAGTTATACTGAAAGAAAAAGCAAAAAGAAAAAAAAAAAAAAAAAAAAAAAAGAAAAAAAAAAAGTAGTTGCAGCTGAAGAAACCAGTGAATTCTCATCTCTTGCCTTCCATGTCCACGACCAAATTTCTGTTAGATCCATCTATACGCAATAGCTACTGTACAGATTTTTTCACTTCTATACTGTGTGTGTTTTTTTTTTTTTTTTTGTTATTTTGACAATGACAGCTTTGACAGCAACTTTTCTCTCATCCTTTGAGTGTGATTTTCTACTTTAATGGGAAGAAAAGTATTGAAGGCTGAACACGAAATTGTCTCCTACCATCTGTTGGAGGCAGACACTGTAATAGGGAGATCTGAACAGGTAGAATCCAGGGAGGTTTCACTAGGTTTATACAAGTGGCCTTCCAGAAAAGTATTCATAGATACTGTCCAATATTACCCAAACATTCGTTAAACAAACTTTTCAGATTATTAATCCAGAACTTTGATTTTTTAAAAAAGAAATGGCAGACTTATAGCTATGACTGGTGTAATCTTTAGAGGAAAATTCCAGAGTATTTGTAAAATTTCATAAAGTACTGTCCTTGATACAACTAAAACTGGCATATAGAAAATGGCCTTTATTCTCACTGACTCAAAAACAAACACGGATTTTGATGCTTCAGTAAGTAGTGGCCTGTTTACTCTCAAAGCACCTAAAAACTGGTAGTTCCAAACTAAATACATGTATCTGATGGAAGGTTTATGTTCTTCTCTTTTTTCTAAAGCTAAAATAAAGGACTCTTAAATTTTTTTTAGAGTCCTATGGCTGCTCTGGGTCACTGTAAAACTGGACAATAACATATTTGCTGTGAATTCAATAAAATGTTTTTCATATATAAGTTGTTTTAAAAGAATATAATCTTAACACATCTGATTTTTTTTGTAGTAAGGAATGGTGCACATCCATATAGATTGTACAGGAATTATCTCAAGAAAGTTATTCTCTGCTAGAACCAAAAATAGGAGTATGGCTTACTGAAGGAAAGCAGAAATGTAAGTGACAGATTTGAGCATTTCTTTAGTATTCAGATAAATATTGGCTGTGTATCTGTGCTTCTGTGAAATCTGACAGAGCATTCCTTTTCTTACAACCTTTTGTCTTTAAACAACTAGTCCAAGGATGCTGAACATTCTAATATTAAAACATCATTTATATTAGGTGGATGATCAGATGTTCTTATATCTACTGTGACATGTAAGACAGAGTTTCATTATTTATTTGTCGCTTATATATTTTTTATTACATTTTTGGTCTGGGCTTTTTTGACATTAATTTTTCCATATTTTTTATATTGCCACAAGAGAAGTAAAAGATGTGATGCATACTCATTCCAAAAAAGCAATTTACATAATTTTTTTGGTCTTTTTTCTCTTTCTAAAGAAGAATAAATTGAGGAAATTCTTTAATTTTTGTTTTCCTGATAGAATTTTGAACAATCTTTTCCACAGAAAATTTGGCTACTGCTGTTGCCACTGCCAGTTCTGCTGATGCTTTACAGTGAAACTCTAAAACTGCAGAATGAAAAAAGCCTGTCAAGGATCACCCAGGATTCAGCGAAATGCTGAATATATTGTCTTTTGCTAATAAACTCATTGTATTGGGCTGACATGGCAAGGGTTTGGTAGCACAGCATGCTGAAGGAGTCGCTTCTGTGAGAGGAAGCCTGGGGCTGCCTCATGTTGGACACAGCTGGTTCCGGCCACCTCTGAAAGATCCCAAAATCGGACCAAACTGAGCCCATGATCCAAACTGATGACCCATCTGTGATAACATAATTAAGAAAGGGTGAAAAGAATGTTGTGTAGCAGTTGTGAGAGAGAGGAAGAATAAGTGAACAGCCACAGACACCAGGGTTAATGAAGAAGGAGGGAGAGGATGTGCCTCAAGTACCAGAGCAGAGATTCTCATGCTACCTGTGGAGAAGACCAGGCCCATGGAGGAGCACAGCAGCAGATCTTCTGTCAGGAGCTGTATTCTTGCAGGGAATGCAAACCATTCCTGAAGAACAGCATACCATGGAAAGGACCTTGCTGGTGGGAAGGATCGTCACTGAAGAAATTAGTGAGGGGCTCTATCCCATTGTTGAGGAACCCACACTGGATTAGAAGAGTGTGATGAGGAGGGAGTTACAGAGTCAAAAGGTTATGAACTGACTAGAACTCCCATTGCCTGGGCACTCAGGGGGAAGACTTAGAAGAGTTACAAATGCAGTTGAGTCTGAGCAGAAAAGCAGGCTGAGAGTAAGTGTTTTTAATTTTGTTTTAATTTCTCATTATTCTACTCTATTTTTAATTTACAGTAAATTAAATGCATTTCCCCAAGTCTAGTCTGTTTTGCCTGTGTCAGTAATTTGTGAGTGATCTCCCTGTCTTTATCTCAACCCATGACCCTTTTCACATTCTTTTCCCCTCCTGTTCTGCTGATAAAGGGGGGGTGAGAGAATGGATGGTTTGGCAACTGGCAGTCAGCAAGGTTAACCCACCACACTGATTCATATTCCTTCTTTAGTTATGGAAGGCTGATTTTGATTAAACCAATTTTTTATGATTTTTTGAGCAAGGCTGAAATGGTGTCTGTTTATGATCTATTTTGCTGTAATAAAGAGACTCATAGGGAAAGGTAATGAATGTTAAAGACAGGTATGTGAAAATTGTTTCTGTATAAGCATATCTTCCCCTATACTGCTTATATTTGGCAGGATTTTTCTTTTCTTTTGGATATAGTGGCTGATGAAAATTCTATTGCATTTGTATACTAAAGCTTGTATTAAACAGATTTAACATTTGATTTTTCTAATGTGTTATTAAACTTTTCATTTATGATAGCATCTAAAACCACTGATATTTGGAAAAAAAATGTTTCAACAGTAAATAACTTGGGAGACATTGAATGCAATTATGCAATTTCTCTTACTACCACACAAATTAGATGCCAAAACAAAAGAATTCTCTACTCATGTGAATTACCAAAGATCTGTTGCCGGTGGCAAGGTTCCAAGGGCTTACAATTTGGTTTAGTTCTTGATTTTCCACATATTTTTGCACATGCATAGATTATTTCTCCAAAATTTTAGGACAGATTTTGCAGTCACACTTGAGCAGCACTGGAGAGCTGACAGCAACGTGAGGCAAAGTGAGTACCAATCACATGTACACATTCATGGCTCAGGAAACATTGCCAGCCTCCACAGGGCTGGGCCATCTTGCACAAGGTTAAATTTGTATCATAGTACTCAGTCTTCCATCCTAGCATTCAGTATAAAACATGCCAGGATTCAATGTAAAATATAAAAATAATGAAATGAGTCAGAGACGCCTGAGATTTGACAAGCATGACCAAATCATCTTAACAAATCTTTTTAAGACTCCCCATTCTCTATTGCTACCATCAATGTCATACTGCATCCTCAAGGATGTACCTTCAGTTAAGGTCAGTAATGGGAATATAATACTGAATTCTATTTGACTGCAACATTTGGGAGCAGGTCATGTGCTCTGGGTTTCTCCATAACGCACATATCTGTCATTGGTAGATGGGAACATTCCTCATATAGGAAAGGAGAAAAATTGTCTGTTCCTCTCTCTCTCTCTCTCTCTCTCTCTTTCTTTTCACAGTAAGGCATTTCAGTTTTTTTAGGTTTTCTAATTCTTGAGAAACAGCCCTGAAGTCCAGCTTGACTATTCAAAGTTTGAAACAGCACTTTCTTACATATATTGCAAAAAGCAACATGTATTTTTAACTTCCCTTAGGTGTTCTTGGCATTATATTTTTATTACAGACTATATAATATATATAACTGGTTCATAATATGAATACTAACAGAATCAAACATTAATAAAACATATGATCACTGTAATTTTGTTTGTTTCTAATGAGTCTTCCAAAAGATGGTCTGTGGACAGTCTGTAGCACAGCTGTATTTGATTTAATTACGTTGGTTTGAATTCTAGCACTGTTTTCAGCTTAGTGGGGTTTATGTTGTTCAGTGCTGTGTGCTGCCTCCTGTGGATTACCATCACTAGGGCCTGTCTTGTCATGGGTAACATCAATGTATATGTCAATAGTCTTGTAGCCTGCTTCAAGTTATTTGACTGTCCTTCCCCTTTGCATATGCAAGAAAGCACAGCTAATCACAGGGCATCGAGCGCTGGAACATTTAAGACAGAATGAATGAACTTGTTAAAGTGAATTCAGTGACTGAAAGGGTTCCCAAAATTAAACTTGTGGGGGTGCGATTACCATCACACCAATCCCAAAAGAAGCATCACATTATTTTTACCTTTACAGGTGTTTTCACCTGCTATGCAAAAACAGCTTGGTTTACTGCTCTTTCATTATCACAATCTTTCAAATAAATATCACTATAAAATGAAGATAATTATTCCTCAATATTTTAGAGACTCAAAATAGATTTTCTAATATATATCGTGCAGAAAATGTCAACAAGCTTTCAAATATTCACTAAACTTAGACAAATTACATTAGATAACAATATTTTTGTAAACTGTAATAAAACTGTCAAACCTGAATACTGACCCCTCATGCTATTTCATCACATGAAATAGACCTGTTGATGGTGACATTACCTTGTGCAAATTGCTGGTAGTTTCAGGACATTTTATTCTTAATCTTTGAAGATAATACTTGGACATTATATGATGAAGAACAAGACAGTTTTATATTTACAGAAACTCAGATAATTGTTAAAGCCTGATAGTAGAAAGAAAATCATTGACATTGACTTGGCTTTTCCTCTCAGACCCAGTGGTTCCAACTGCATAAGACTTTGTTAAGTGATGTAAATGAGTGATATCAGGGCTTATTTCATAAAATATTATTTAATTTTCAGAAGCATTTTCCTTTAAAGGAGAATTTAATTTGAAGTGTAACTGGATGAAATGGAGAAAAAAAAATTCTTAGCAGACATTTCAAGAAAATAATAATGCTTTGAGGAACAAAAAATGCCAAAAAACTAACTGCTTATGGCATTATTGAAACTTAGCACAGCTGAAACAGTAAACCAGCCTTTCAGTCCTAAAACATGTATTCCTATGTCCTGTAATGTCAAAGAAAATATTCAAGGCAATGACTTCTCGTGTTCATGAACTTAAAATTAAGCCACTGGTTTATGCAGTAGCTTGTGTCAGAGACAGATTTCAGGACTAGGTGAATCTTTTTGAGGATTTTGCCCTGGTAGTTTCACCCCTTGTCAGTCACAGTGGTTCCAGGTTAAATGCCTCAGCTGGCGCAGTGGCACACATGTACTTGCCATTCCCTGCATTTGTAGTTAAACTAAAGTATATTTGAAAAACTTTGGCTCCCCTTTGGAACATTTTTTATGGAGCATAGTGCATGAGCAAGAGCAGATGACCTAAGAACACAGGACTGATATATGCCTTCTGAAATACTCCCACAGGAACAGGCAGTCTCATCCTGCCAGACCGCCTCGGTAAGCACAACTGTATTTCATGCAGTTGTGGAGTGCTTTGTAACATTCCTGCTGTGTGGCTTTGTTTTGTGTTCTCTTTTACTAAGCTTCTCTCTAGGTCTTACCCTGTGTCTGGAAAAAAAATATTGCAAGTATCAATACAGCGTGTGTTTCAGTGCAAGTGACCCAGGTCCCTGATCCCTGATGCAGACAGGAAACTAATGCATCTCACAAAAGGATGGAGCTCTGCAACTCTACACACTACAAACCACTTTAAAAATAGTGATCTGGAGCTGCTGACAGGTTTTTGTCATCTAAAAAGCAGGGAAGGCTTAATTATCATCCAGCTAATCCCATATGGAGACATAGTTTAATAGACTATAATTTTGTACACTTCACAGTAGCTGCACAGCTTGCCTTAGTTGCTCACTAGCTCTACAAAGCAGCTTGCACAAAGCTATCCCCTTACAATAAAAGCCAATGCCAGCAGAAAGAGAATGAAGAATGGGTTCAGGTGGAAAGGTCTAATCAGGAATGTACTGTCAAGTCCTTTCAGTTATATTCCTCCAAAGGAATTTAGGCATTTTAAGTTAACTCTCTCTCCAGTATTCATTGCCCTTTTCAGAGCATCTGGAGAAGAGAATTGACAGTTATGTCATGCCACATACTGTGTATTTGGAGGACAATTTGCAGATGGAGCTATAAACTGCAAAGGAAGGAGCATTATGGGGACAGAACATATATACATACACAACACGTGGTTCAACAAATGCTCCTTTGTGTTATATTGTTGTGTGCCTGGGTATATATGAGTTCCTTGGTATCTTTGCTACTCATTAATATAGCTGAGGAAATAACATTTGGTAAATATAAGCAAATACTTACTTTACTTGAAAAAATGTGTATATTTGAAGATTAATTTTGTTTCATAAAAGCATTAAAAATGTAATTATTTTCAAAATTCAGTGATTTATCTCTGTGTGGTTTTGGTTTGTGCCTCTCAGGGGAAATGGTATCACTGTTAAGGTATATTAACCTACTGAAAGTGAGACAACCATAAGATTCATCTAAGTATTTAGTGTCAAGATCCATATGAAAGTAGATGCATCTGAATAACTTAAAACTATTTGAATTACCATGCCTTTTCCCAGTAATTTCCATGTTCTACTCCTTTGTTTGCCCTTGTTTCACTGCCTGCTGCTTGCCCTCTCAGTAAATTTGAGTGCTAGCCTAAGACATTGGAGCTGATTATGAAAGATGAAGAAAAGGGAATTTAAGTTTAAAAGCAATAAAATGGTATGAGAAAAAAGAAATTGAAATAAAAAAAAAAGATGTTTTGCAGTGTAGTGCTACTCAGGGAATAATTCTAACAGAATTAAACAGCCACAGTACAACAGGGGCTTGGTTTATTGAAGGCTTTAAAATATCCTTTAGGGTCTTGAGTGTGCAGTAAATGGGGCCCATCTCTCTCTCAGGAAAATCAACAGGAGCTTTGATGTTGATATTAGTGCAAGTAGGACTGATTCAAAGAGCACATGGAGGGTAAAGCTGTGCTATCCCTTTTAGCACTGGCTTTGAGTTAATAATATGAAATACCTGAAATATGGCAGCTATGGAGAGCAAATGAATTTTTCTTATTTATTATATCTAAATGAAAGCTAATATCAGAAAACCTTATGATACTTTACTGGGGCCGACCAGATAAAATGAATAATTTCTCGGTGGTAAAATGTATGTCTGTAACTCACATATATGGATTGATGTATCAAAGAGATAAGTTCTTCCCAGGTTTTGGAACTTTATTAAAACAACAAATCAGCAAAAATGAAGACTAGTTCTAAAAATGTGTTGGATAGTGGTCCTACAATAAAGAACGTGAGCAGCTCAGAAAATTCCTACTATTTGGAAACTTTCATTATGAGACATTTCTGTGCAGACACAAAGCTTGAGCTTGTGACACTAGTGTTGTGATAAAGCTTTTAAAGTCAATGTCACAGATATTTTTTCCCCTAATCTGAATGAGAAGCAACACTTTTCCCCTTAATGTTGTTTGTAATAGGACTGATATAAATAACATATGATATAAATTCATTAAAGTATGTACACTAATAAATTTATTTAGAAAAACAAATTTAAAAAAAAATCTATTTCACATTGTAGGCCCTGAGATAACTTCTTGAGATGAGCAGTTGCATCTTATTTTCATTTTTATCCCAGGGTAATTTTTCTGAATGAGAAACATCCATGTCTCACCTACATAGATTTAAGGGGTTATGTTTTCTTTTCACAAGAGACTTGCAAAACTTTGAACTTCACAGTGACAGAAATTGAGATGATCTAGAGAGTTCAATTCTAAAGCTATATATCATGGTGGCAGAGACTTCTGGTCAATAAGCTCATGTGAACTTGCTTCCATTTCTAACCTGCATGTACTTAAATCATGTGTTCCACACAAGTTCTTTGTCCTGATTCAGGGACTTCCAACATTAACTTACAGACAAGATTAAAAAATAAAAGGTCACATGCTGTAGAATTCTCATCACAGATTCTGAGCAAAATTCCCAATCAAATAGCAACATGGATCATTTCTCATGGTTACAAGGAATGGATAAGATCAATGACAAATATGACATAGGGCTGCAGTCAGAATTATGGTATAATGTAGTTATTGTGATTTTTGTAAGAGTTTTGAAATTTTGTAGGCCCAATATAAATGTTCCCAATTTAAGGAAGTCACATATAAAAATCTTGACTTGACCCTGTTTATTTCACAGTAATAATGCAATTAACATTTACAAGTCTAATGACTGAGATCAGCGATACAGTTCACAGAAAATATTTACAAAAAACCACCACACTCAATAATTTGCCACTGTTGCTTAAACCAGCTTCTTTTATCTTTTTCTACATAATATCGAAGATAATGGTTCTGCACTGGAAAGACAAGGATTCCAATAGGTCATTTTGATATCAAGTGCCAAAGGTGACATTTTATGAACTGAAAAGGTTTAAAGACACTGTTTTTATTTGGATTTGGATTATATTTTCTGAAATACATGAACACTCAGTAATTCCTTCTTATTCTGACATTGCATTCTGAACTCGGATAAAGAGGTATACATCTGGTTTGGCTGTGGCATAACAGCATCCTTTAGTCTGTACTGGAAAGGGATTATGAGGGGGCCTTAAAATCCAAGAGGATTTCCCTCATATCAAGTGCTCCTTGATTGCTTTCTCATAGAAGAACACAAATTAAATTGCAGTCTAATTAAAATTAGATATATCACTACCTAAACTTCTTGCTGCAACTCAAATAAATGGCATTTAAAAATAATTAATTCCAAGATTCATGTTATCATTCTCCTTGAAATACCAACTACTATATCAAATTTGTGTCTGAATTACTATATTCATAGACTTACAGATAAGTTATAAAAATTTCTGTCTTCATTTTTTTTTTAATCTTTCTTGACATGAAAGTCAGAAATTTAAAATCCATTCTGCTCTTTCACCACTTTTGCAAACTTTTACAAGCCTAAAATGTTGTAGTTGATGAGTGTTTTTTTCCTCAGATGGGAATGCAGGCAGTAACACTGGCTCATGAATGAACAGGTAACTGTAAATATGTATCTTCTCTCTCCATGTTCTCACACAATGGACACAACAGGGATTATTTTTTGCAAAACAGCAAGGACCAAATGGTGTTGTAAACGCTCTCATCTAATTCTACCTCTTTCATCCACTTAGTAATGTGCTGTTAGTGATCAGACTCAGCAGTTCAGCATCCAGCAGCCCCCCAGGGAAAAGTTCTTATGAAGTTACCTATGAAATTACCTGTGGCTAACAGGTAAATTATATGAAATCACCAGCGTCCTATTAGTATAAAGTGCCTTCAAAAGAAGAATGATGGAGTTGTAGACCTGGATTTTCCTTTTTACCCCATGAAGGCAGCCATCCAATAAAAGCAAATGATTCTTATGAAGTGCTAAAATAAAAGCAGTTTTCAAATACTTTTATAAGATGTTGTTTATAAAACTGATTACAGATTTTGGTCATCATTCTGTTGTAAAATGGACTGCTGTAGCAATTGTAATTTAAAATATCTGAAGCACTGCCTGTTGGTCTCTTCATGCCAGAGGTATTTTTCATTTATCAAGGACATACTAAGGGCTCAATTCCCAACATATAGAAAAAGGTCACTTATAGAGAATTGTTGCTGCTACTAAATAGCAGGACCATTAATACTTCCTGCTGTTTGTCAGATGGGGCATTTTTGCCCCATGATTTATCTCAAAGTATCATTAAACTGAAGTTATCAACNCAGAAAAAAGAAAGATGAAGTGAGAAATGTAGAAAACCTTTTACACTATTTCCTTTTAATCTGGGCACTGTTTATTACTTAACTCTCTAATGAGGAATTGTTTTTCCTGGTGGAAAAAAGAATCTCATAAAGAGTAGATAAAAAGGGTCTAGTTTCATTAATTTATTTTGTAGGAGCCTCAAATAATTAATTCTGAAATAATCTACTGACAATGCCACTTGAATTGTGGAAAGGATGAGAAGTGTGGCTTTAATATTTACTTTCTATTGAACCATACATATCTATAATATTTAGGCAATATAACATTAAATGAAAAACTACCCCTAAAATTTGAGTATAATTCTGCCCTTTGGAAAATTATAAATGACTTTATAAAATAAAAAACATTTGGAATCTGGCCCTAAGTTCTTAAGAAATATCTTTCTCCTTTAGTATACTTACTATAGCAGTATTGAAAATGTTACAAGTAAAGTCAATTAAAGCAGTAGTTTATGATACATTGGTCTCAAATTTATACGCACAAAGCTTTTTTTCTTTCTTTTTTTCTTTTCTCTTTTATTTCTTCCCTTTCCCCCCCGCCTTTTATTTTATTTTTATTTATTTTTAAGCTATATTCACAATACTACCATTTATTACATAATACACAGAATATGAACTTCTGACGGGATACAAATTTTGCACTGAGAAGTTTCAGACCATTGTGCAATAAGGGTCTTATGCAGACTTGTATAACCCATTGAAAATGATTTCAAAGTGGAATGAGCCCAAATTTTTAAAACTGATGAAAAGCCTTCAAAAAGCCTATGACCGGGGTTATCGATCCCTGGGCAATATTCCCATTGGAATCAGAGCAGAGAATTGCTGATTTCCATTTTAGACTAGATAGTGATTAAGAGTTAAAACAGGAAACCAGAGAGGAGTGTTATACCCTTAGGATTCTTGTGTGGCATGAATTAGGTGACTCACATTGGGTCTAACTCTCATCCTCTGTCCTGGGGTCACCCTCCTGAAGCATATTGTGAAGTTGTAGCAAGTTGTGTAAGAGGTGAGCACACAGAGCCCTCTGCTAAGAGCAAAAGTCAATGTCTATTCTAGCAGGAGGAGTTGCAGATCTGCTCTGACATGCAGCCAAAGGAAACATTTTTCCCTTAAACCAGTGGTTAGTAAATTCACACAGCCATGTCAGGGGATCTGATCTATATATCTCATATTCTTTGAAAATTTCCTATTTATCAGAGGTAAGCTAGTGCTTTCAGCTGCTTTGCACATCCCTTGGCACAGGACTTTACAAGCCTGGAAAATGATTGAAGAATAAATATAGTCTTCTGACTTGATAGCTTGGATTTAGAGTCTGAGAAATAATCAAGGTTCTAGGCTTTACTCTTAATTTTCTTTAAAATCCAATTAGTGTTTACTGTAAATAGAATTAGAACTGAGATTTCTTTCTTCTCCGTGTTCAACCCAGCATTTGGTTTACCCCTACATGATTTCTTTTGATTTTTTTGACTGCTCTGAAACTCTTAAACTCCTTAAATTTCTCATGCGTAGTTCATTATTTTTGGGCATGTATTTTTAGCTGTGCAACTTCTGGGGCTTCACACATGATACTATTATTTGTGTTTCCACAGAGTGTGGGATTTGCATTGAGAATCAGGACTTCTTACGCAAGGCTCAATACAGCCACATGCTACATTGTGTTATCCACAGAAATTACAAAATTAATTAACATGTTATTTCTATTTGCTACTTCACAGCATATGCAACTATGATCAAGCTATTTGAAATATTTTAAGTGTTGGTGTCAACTGAATTTCTTACTAGAAAGTAAGCACTTGCACTGGCAAAAAGCCAGATAAGAGACTGATAATAGGGTTTGGCATATAGTACAGAGTAACAATAATTTGCCTGTTAGTAATTGGAAATATATACTCATGCATGACATTTACCTTACCTGATATGTCACCAATGAATATGGAAACCTTAACTTCCATATACACCCATTCTGCAACTGTAAAATTGAAATAACACACATTCTTCTCATAAGACAGTAATGAAATAAAGTCACTTATAACCAAAGAGAATTTATATGTGGCAAAAAAATGTCCATGATATATTAAGAATAGTCTCTTCAAACTTAGTTTTGAATATAGATATCTAAGTCTAGTTGAGAAAGGGAGAGACAGTGAACAACAAATAGATAACAACTACATACCTGCTATTTAATGGACATTGTCCATTACACACACTGACAGCAGCAGCAAATGTAATCATTAAGTTACAGGTTGTATCATAATTCATAACACCATTGGGAAAATTTTATCTTTCTGATTTATTTTTCTTTTAAAGAATTTTTATATTTAAAGTATTGTCTTTAAATAATCAAATTCATGAAAGGAAGGAGGCAAAACAACAGGACAGATAAATATTTTCCCAAAACCTGTGAAATTTTAGCTATAATAGTTTTTCATTCTGTCATAACCTATCTTCTGTCTGAGTATCATTCTAAAAAACTGACTTGAATGTCCAACTGCTTTTCTGTGGACTCTCATTATAATGACAATTATTTAATAATAACAGAGCTTAACTCTACAACATTATTAAACAGCACAATAGCAATGGAATTATTCCAGTCTAGTTAAAGCATATACAGTTGTTTCTGTCTATAGTTGTTTTTTTTTTTTCACTCATGAGATTCCACTGAGAGTTGTTTGTGAAGAGGAGCTTTTGAGAGGGTACACCTATTAAATAAAAAAAAAAATAAGAGGATAAGAGGTGAATTTTTGCATTGAGAGACAACTAATAGGGAAGATAAGTATGTCTATTCATGTCTTGCATTCACCCATTCAATTCAAAACAAATACAGTAAAATCCCTACCCCTTGCAAAAGGCAACTTCCTATGCTTTTTATCAGAATTAAAGCACTCTAGGTTAAAACTATTACAGTATTATTTAAGACTAGAATAAAAACTTTGGCCTTGATTCATGCTGAAGTAGGTTTATGCCAGGTCCCTTGTGACATATAAAGTTCATTGTTGCTGAATTCCACAACTGAATATTCTGCAGTACATATGACTAATCTTGTGTAGGTATGTCAGAGATGTACTTTTCAACCTTATTGTTGTCATCACCACAGAATATTCACCGAGAGACCTCTGGCTTAGGAAGACTATTTATGGAGTGAGACTGCTCATAGTAATGTTACAGTTGTCACCACTCCAAGTTGCCCCTTAGAGAATTTTTTCTCTGTTGAATATAGGAAGGAACCTGGGGGGATGGGACTTTGAGGTAAAGTAATGCTCTATGAGTATTGGTCCATCTTTTGTTTTGCAACTGAGCATTGTACTGTCATGGTTCTTTTATTTTTCCTCAAGCTGCAAATAACTCCTTACTCATAACATACCAAAGTTGTTCAGTAAAAAAAGGGAGAAATTCCAAAATGCCTTCATTTCTTCTCAGTCCTCACTGTTCCTTTCCCATGCCTCACATCTGTTTCAGATAACTTATTCATTCTGCTCTAGCAAAGATGGAAGGATAAGAGTAAAATAATGTCAAAGGCTTGGTCTGGACCTCAGTTTGGCTGTGGTGGCCACTGACTCACCAGATGTCACTGCTGCTTCTCCACAAAGTCAAGTCTATACCTGCTCCTTCAGAAGGAACAGGGTTTATCTAGCAAAAGCAAAGGAAGGGAGCATCCAAACTGCTACAGATGAAAAGAGCAGAGCCTGGTCTAAAAGTTTGAGCTGTACCTAGACTGCATAAAAATAATAAGAAATTATCCAACACATAATCTTTGTCCAGAAATTATTAAAGAGTAACAGTGCACACAGATAGACAACCTAATTCTAGTTGGGTTTATACACCAGCACACTGATCTAGGACTGAAGAAAGATATCTGTGAGGAGGAAAGGAACAAACAGCTTTGTTCAGAACATTCAATATTTCTTTCACATTTTGCATGCTTTATTCTGTCTTACTTCCTCTATCCTGAATGAGAAAATGTGTTCAACAGCTGCCCAAAACTCAAAAGTGGAAACATACATAAAGGCATAGAAGAGAAATGTAAAAACTTAATGCCCTTCTGTGTTATGGGATCAAAGGTCAATATCTCTGGGTTTTAGTACATTCAAACTACTATGGTTTATTTCTTGAGATATAATTAAAAAAAACTATGATTTTGGAGCTTGCCATGTAAATTACCAGGTAATGCCTAGCACTTTCCCTTTGTCTGTTTTGAAATTTGTATTCTGACCAATATTCAAGCAAATTAAATCCCTTTGTAGATATATTATGACTATTTACAAGGCTTCCTTAACTCCTAAAACATTTTCTAATCACTCTTTCTCTAGAAAAGAACTCTATAATAATCTCTCTGTGAACTCTACTTTCCAAATTTAACTTTTCCTGCACTCCAAACTACCATCACTGTAGTTATCAAACTGTTTATGTGCTATCATTTCCTCAGATACAATGATGCACATTGTTTATATTATCATTGTACTCGTTCTTACCATGTGTAATTACTTTTTGAAAACCTGCGAAACTAAGATATCTATCTATTCCTTCATAGAGAGATCTTTTGTCTCCTGACAGCTGATATAAAAATCATATCACAACAAGATAAGTGAGGAATACTCAGTTGGATATGACTAGCAAAATGTGCTAATTATTTATCTTTGGTGTCTTTGTTTTTAGCTTGTCCATAATGTACATTAATGTATTTTGAAAGTTTAAAAATATGACCATAATGTAATCGTATGTTAATTTTTTTTTTTTTGCCTCCAAAGCTCATGGTAATTTATAATGCAGCCCCAACATAAAAAACCTGTTGAAAGTTTCAAAATTACTAAGGAAGAAGATTACTTTGCTCACTGCTGGAAAGTAGCTTTCTTCCAAAGTGATCTTGTACACTTCAGGAAAGAAATGAGGTATTCACTTCTCCTTTTTGAGTAATACTCATCATTTAGTTCAGCTACTATTTCTTTATCTCACACATCAACATTATACATAATTTTTAAGACTGAAAATTTCTTTCAATATTTATTCTGCTTCAGCTGAAAGCCTGCCACTGGAGCCTCATTGTGCCATTTGGCATATTATTGCAGAACAGCTACAGTCCCTCAACCTCTGGTTGCTCCTTAAAAGTATTTTTAAACAAAGCATTGACCAAGACAAACTCTTCTTAGTTTGTGATACATAAAATCACAACTCCAAATGCTATGCATGCAAATCATCACACGCTGCCCAGAATTCCCATCTTTCCTTCATCCCTTCTTTCCTTCCTCCTCTTTTGTAAAATTCCCTTCTTTCCTTCCATGTGAAAAAAAAAATTCTGCAAAACTATTAAGGGTAATGATGGACAGATTCCTCTACCCTGTATTAAAGGACAAGTAGATAGGTTCCTTCACAGGTACACTTTTGCTCCTGTGATGCCACATGCATGTTCTGTTGACCTAGATATCTTAGCTGTCTGCCTTCCTAATCTTGTATTTCAGTGGTCAATGTCTGTTGGGAAGACAGCCCTTCTTGACAAAAAAAAAAAAAAAAAAAAAAAAAAAAAAAAAAAAAAAAAAATTAAAAATTTGCTAAATCTTCAGGTACAGGGAGTGCATGAAAGCAGAGCTAAGGAAAACAGCTGTACTATTACTTAACTATGACTTTAATGAATTTTTCTGTTTCAAGATTTTCATTTTTCATGTGGTGGTTGTAGATTATTTTTAGTCAAAGTGTGAAAACAGTAAAAAAAACCCAGCATTTTTCTCAAGCAGTTTATCTATTACACTCAAAACCTTGTAAAAACAAAAAGGAACATAATACACATTTGTGTATAATCTTATTGTTAATACAATTAACTATTTAACAGTCCAACAGTCTAAAAAATAGCAATACTCTTAAATCCTTATATGTGAATGGACTAGGATCTACCCCTTTTACCTGGCCTTACTCTCTTCTTCTCAGTATGTCTTTGGGATCTGTGGTCAGGACTTCATTATGCCTCATGAGCTGCACGATGGAAAGGTTTTAATGGGTTTGGAACATCAAAAGTGTCTCCAGGAGGAACAAGTCATTTATGAAGTGCATGCAAGATTTGTGTGTGAAGGTGGGGTGCATCTTCCCTCTTCAGTTTGATATGCTTGTATTTATTTTTAAATGCTTCCTTACTGGTGCTGATGCCTCCTGGCTGATCCTAGGTGAGAGATGAGCATAACCCTCACCATTTCCCCATGCTCAGACATGGGAACACCCTGGGTTTGCCAGACCCTTCCCATGGAGGCACTGGCACAATCTGGGCTCAGGCTGGGGAGACAACAGACACCTGGACCACAGATAGGAGCTGAAATCAGCCCAGCCCAGTTCTGGCCAAGGTGAGCCCAAGCCAGGCCTGAGACTGGTGCTCTGAGCTCAGGGAACAGCCTAAAGCCTTTTACTAGAAATGGCAAAAAAAAGTAGAATTTACTGTGTTACAATTCTGGCCACAGATGAAATTTTTATTTGGTTTTGGGTTCTGGGTTTTTTTTACTCCTCTATTTTTATAACAAGTATTTGCAAAGTCACACCTTACACTCTTGCAAAAAGTCCTATTATAACAAAACATTCATCAACACGATCGTTTGCATTTAAATATATCTTAATAATGAGCTTCCTGGAACAGATGAACACATACTACTAAGCTGTTTTTCACATGGACTTGATTCAGTAAATTAACTGGTGGTCTGTTAACCACACTCCACATTAGTGAAAGAACAACTCGAAATTAATTGCATCCAGCTTTGCTAAAGAACATTATCATCTTTTTTTTTTTTTTTTCCTGAAAGTACTAAGTGCATTGTGCACTCATACATATAGATATGGTAAAAGCTTTTTTCTTACCATTTTCTTGTATGCTGTTGAATATCACGAATCTAAAAGTGTGATTTACTATGTAGACAGAACTGTGCTTTTATGTGAATGCATAATATTTATTTTTAATGCTAATGCATCCTCTCTGAAAACATTACTAGTCTGTAATGACATCTTTCTTTTGGTTTAAAGCTGGGCAGGCTTGCATGAGCTCAGAGGAAAAAGTTTTAATATATTTTTTTCATTATTGCTGTTCTGTATTAAAAGGACAGAATACAAATTCCACAAAATGCTTTAAAAAACTTTTAGATGGTGCATGCATAAATTAAGCTGTAAAAGCTGTGATTTTTTCTCATTGTGACCAAAAATTATTACAGGAATATGAGATCCAACTGAATGAACTCACAGACAATGAGAAAGAAAAGCTGTATGTTTATTCTGTACACTTCTCACTGCTCTTTGGATATTTGACTTCTGTTTTTAAACACAAGCAGTGCAAAAATCTCAAAAATGTGCTAAATAATTGCTTATAATCAGAGGTGAAAGATATGCAAGTAATATTGGGTTTCAAATTCTTTCTTTCTTTCTTTCTTTCTTTCTTTCTTTCTTTCTTTCTTTCTTTCTTTCTTTCTTTCTTTCTTTCTTTCTTTCTTTCTTTCTTTCTTTCTTTCTTTCTTTCTTTCTTTCTTTCTTTCTTTCTTTCTTTCTTTCTTTCTTTCTTTCCCTGTTGTGATTTGAAGCTCACAGCAGTTTTTATTCATTTGGAAGAGGAATTCCATTGAATAGTGGCAATCTGTGATACTTCTGTAGACCATACAAAGACTATTATGAGTTTAACAGACGTTAGTTAATTTCTATAATGTACCATATTAGGATAAAACAACTTAGACTGGATAGTTGACACATCTGAAAATGGATTAGAGTCGACATTTCATGTGGGCAGGCATCATGTAAATGACAGAAAACTGAATGAGTTGGTCATTTAGCTTAAATATCTTTCTCTGCTTGCAAACTTTCTGTAGGTGTGTTTATTATTTGTGTGTTTATTGTTGGCCAAGATTCCTATCATTGTAATCAATAAAAATGGATAGGGGGTAGAAGTAAGAAAAGTATACAACGCTTTTTTAGATCTTTCCTCTGGCTTAAGATCTAGCTCAGAATAATTTACTTTCCTGGGTACTCCAAGATACTTATCTGATCATTGGACTGCATGAAGCAATTCATTCTAATGTGGGTTAGATATACAAAATGGAAAAGGGTTAAAATTATGTGGGATGATACTTACTGCTCAGGAGCCTCTTTCTTCAAAGGCACCTGATCTAAATTAATCTGCTGTTCTAGTGTGTACTGGAATAACAAGGATGTTTTAGCATCTCTACCATAGAAAGAAATTACTTCCCTGGATATAAATAATTCTTTCTTCAAAATTCACATTTAAACACTGAGAATTTTTTCTTGGAATTCATAGAATTATATATATATATATACACACATACAAGCAAGAACAGAGGTATGACATGTAGAGGTACTTTGTTTTCTGTCTTCTAGAAATCAGAACTATAAGTTTGTTTCTGCTCCCTTTTCATCAAAGTATTTAAGACTGTTTTCATTTTAGAATTCTGTAGGGTTAGTGACTAAAGAAATTGATGTAAAAGTTTTTAGCTAAGTATGTGCTTGTATTTTTGGTTTGATTAGACACAAAATTTCCAGTAAAATTCTGAAAAACTAGATATTAATGCATAATGTTTATGAGAAAAGTAAATGAAAGCAAGAAATATCTTTATAATGGTGTGTGTGTGTGTGCTTTCTTTGCCAAACAGTCTTTCTGTCTGTTCTGTATTAAATGTCTCTTAGGTGTTAGAACATAGTGTGGTCTGACTACAATTTTCTGAAGATGAGCAGTAAGAAGGAAAATTAGAGTGGGATGACAGGATGATAAAATTTCTGTAGTGAAAGTGAATAGGCAAGCTATAGGCAATAGGAAAAGAGCACTAATAGCCAGCAGTGGGAAATGAGGCATTCTATATTAATAAAGTAATTTTACTTTCAAACACTTTTTTCTCAGCATTAGTAAAAATAATAATGATTCTCTTCACTGTGTGCGAACGAATACAGAACTTTTACAAGGACAGGCACATGACTTTGTGAAGATGTCCTGCTGCTTCACTGCTCCACTATTGAACTCTGCAGATCTTTTTTAAGATGCAGCTGAGGGGTTGTAAAGAGAAAGCAAGTACTTATGTTATTTATATATATTTGGTTTTGGAACAGTTGTAGATCAAAAAGGATGCTGCATTGTTCTCATAAATTTATATTTCCTAACTATCAGAGGGACTGGCTATACAAACTTGCTGTTCAAAATTGGAATTATTAAAATAAATTTGCTTCAAAAGTCTATATAAGTAGTTAAATGGCATCTTCCTAACCAGGTAGATGTGAAGATTTCATATCCTGAGAAAAAAAACCCAAACAACCAGTCATGAGAGCTGCAGAACTTTAGTCCCATCGCCAAGGCCTCTCTTATTCCCTCTGAGGCATGCAAATGACACAGAGACCTTTTTTCTTTTTTTTCTCCTCTCTTAGATTCTGTACCTGGTTGTGCTCTTTGGGGGCTACACGCTGTGCTGAGCAGCTGAACAGCTCAGATGACTTCCAGCTAAGCCTTGAGATCTCAGTGTTTACAAGCCCAAGTGAAAGTGAATAAAGATCTCCAAATTTGACTGGTGTTGAAGAAGTGCTAAGTAGTTAATTGTCAAGGGAAATACTATTTTTATGCCCCAAACTATCTAGTCTCATTTTAAAATGCTTCTTTGTCTGAATATGTGCAAGTGACGTGGCACAAAACCTCCTCCCCTTCTAATATTATACCCAAGTAACAGCTCTTTTAAGTGCCATGTTCAGAATGACAGGAAAAAGTATTTTCTCTCCAGAGTTTTCATTTAATTTGTTATGTTGTTCTCTATGAACAGTTTCACAAAATAAAATAGACAACCATCTTAAGGTACCCATACAAATTCAATATCAAGCTAGAGCTACACTAGGCAAAACCTTTTAAGATGGACCTTTTAACAGGGATTTCTTACAGGAATGTGTTTTGTGATTGCATTCCCAGCCCTTCATTATGCTGAGATTAATGAATATTCAGTACTGTAAATTTTGATAGAGCAACAGCTTCCCTAGAATAAAAGTAATAAAGCCCATCCCTAGCTTCCATTCCATGTACTTTTTCATTATTAGGTAGCAGAGTGGATGCACTTCCTCAGAATCATGAGCGATGCTCAGTTCTATCTAAAGTCAGAAAACTGAAGAGCCTCAGAAAATGCTAATGCATTTCAGAGATTATTGTTTCTTGGCTATGCTCCCTGAACATGGTGACAGCTATAGTGCTGATGCTTCCCATTCTCAAAAGTCTGTCAAACCCAATTAAAAACTGATTTCTGGTAATCCTTGTCCTTTTCAGTGGCAGCTTGCTGAGGAGATATTTATCTTACTTTCTACTTGCTCCAAATAATCCTTCTGTGTTTACATTCTGTTCCTCTTCCCATATGTAGACATGGATGTACATGAACACATTTCCTAGAACAAAGACTACCTGCTTGCACTGACGTGTGCCAATATTTCACTATGCTTATTTTCTAATGTAAAGTTAAAAAAAAAAATGTGATCATGTATTTTCCCTTGCAGCCCTTCTTTGAAAGATTACCTGTTTTTAAAATGCTTTCTGGCAATGCATTCATCTGTATGAGGCTTTTAAAAATAAGATATTTAATTTACGAGTCTATGTTATGATGTTATTTTCCAACTGTTATGATGTTCTTTTCTGAGTTTTCCAATTTCAGAAATTGGCTCCTCTACAGGGTAATTTGGAACACCACAGATAAACTCCTTCTCTGTATTGCCTTCTGGAGGAGACTGAAGAAGGGGAAAAGAAATCTTGGTCAATCATACTGAGCCTCAGATTAGTTACCTTTTTCAATAGGATCATTGTCTTAATTTTGCTGGAATGGGTAGAATTTGGTAATTTAAAACTACATGGAAGAATTAAAACCTCATTAGGGAAATCTGATGAGTTCCTTATACTTCAGTGGAATGTAAATTCCTAGGTGAAAACCATAATTTTATGTTTATTTTATGAAGATCTGCAAAATATAAGATCCTGAGAAAAGATTGTGACAGTGTTCTTTACTGTGACCATGAAGAATGCTTCTGACTTCTTTGGCTTCTAGCACAAATCTAGTGTGTAGAATTACTTTTAAAATTACTAACTATTGCTTATATAGGCTCACCAAAGGGAAAAATACCCAATACTTCCAATCTGGCTTTTTTTTATTATTATTGCTTTTGAGGAAGTTCTTGGAAGGAAAATACATTGAGAGATAGAAAATGCAAAGAAATTACTTTTAGCTCGAGAGGTTACTCTACCTTGAATAATTTGAAGCTGTGAAGGTAGGTGGTGCAAATAAAATGTATGCATCTACACAAGAATTTCAAGTCTTTACTTGCAGAATGAGCTGCAACGAGGCAGCTGAAGGAGTATTTGAATGAGTAATGGCAGTTAGGACTGTCTGAATTTTGCTATAAATTTAACACTAATGTTTATGGTGTGAAATGTTTCTACAGAGACATTTAATAGCTCTAGTCCTCTGCCTTGAAATTCAGCACTTCAGTATAAAACTCTTAGTATACCAAGTTATGGTATTGCATAATTGTAGATAAGATAACCAGTTCCAGAAAAAATAAATATTCAGAGTGGAAACTGTAAGAATGTGGAACTAGAACTCTGTTAATGTGGCTTGCCTACAATTCTGTGTGTTTTGTGGATTACACAGAGAATGTTAACAGTGGTAACTCATAAGTATATGCATATTCCACACTTAGCTTATGCTTGTTATCAACCTACTTTTTTAAGCACTCTGCAAGAATTTTTCTTGAAATGTTAAAAAATGCACTTGAAATATCTAGTGGCAGAGTTAGAATGTAGATTTGTTTTAAACTGTTTATCACTTAGTAGCTGGTGAAGATAGCTTTTTTATTAGTCTGTTATAAAAACTTAAGAATACAGCCAAGATCTTATCAGGAAGGGAAAAAAATGAGTTACAATTCATCCAGCAGAGCTCTTCTTTCTATACCAATTTTACCCACACATATAAAGTTGGCAGGTAAAATCTGGAGTTTTTATGCCAAACAAACTTTGGGATACCATAATTTGCTTGCTAATGATTGCAGCTAGGATGGGAAAGAAATTATCTGGAAAATAGAAAAAGTCACTGGCAAACAATTTGTAAAACAGTATAGTGTTCTGGGTAAATGTTATGCCCCAGTCTGCTTGGCATTTTAGGGGAAGGTTGGTTGATTGACTCTGGGCTGTGCACAGAAGAAATGACAAAATTCTCAAGAGGTTGAAAAACAGTTTTACTTGCAAACTTTAGAACATTATGGTAGAATAAGGCATTTGGCAAATTTTAAAACAACACCCAGATAAAATAAGGCATTTCAATAACTTTAAGTTACCAAATTTATACTTTGCCAACTTTAACTTATACAAAGAACAATGCATTTACTAAGGCATTGACTGGAATTTTTTAGCCTTGCTTACAATATATTTTGAGAGGAAGTTAAGAGAAGAAAGAGAGAGGAAAAGGAGACAGAAAGGTAGTCACCACCCATGATCTAGCAATGAGATTTGACTGTTGCAACTTTAATGTCTGTTTCTCAAAGTGATGGTCACAGTCTTGATCCATCGGGGTGGAAAAAGCCCACAAAACACAGAGTTCAATGGTTAGAGATAAAGATCTGGTTCCCACAGAGAATATTTAAGTTACATCTGAGAAATGCTCCCTTAAGAAACCTTTTGATCTCCCCTGTTAAGCAGTTATACAAGTCTAAGGTGAATGAGAGGAATTCCATCAAATTATCACTAACATCAAAAGTCTATCATGCTGCAGCCTATTTCATATATGTATGATTTGATTGGATTACATGCCAAGATGTGTGAAAGAATTGCTTTTTATGGTCAAAGGCAGGAATTATTTTTAAATTTAAGGTTGAAAAATAGTTCAAATCCTTAAGGATTTTTTTCTATGTTGTCAAGAAGTTTATGTTATTTTAAAATATGGCCAGAGAAACTTGATCATTAAAAATTGGCACCACTAACCATTCCCATGGCTATGGAATTTTCATTATTGTTCCCTGTACACAGATTGGGTGTTGGTGGAAATAGTATGAAAAAATCATGTTTGAATGTGTAATTTGTAGGCAATACCTATTGCAGTATCTCAGCTTCATGTTGGTATGTGAAAAAATATGAGATTAAATTAACTTTTTTTACAAGGGCAAGCTCAAATAATGAGACTCTATTTGGTCTGGCTGAGCTGGAGCTCATTTTCCCCCAGCAGCCCTCACAGTGCTGTGCTTTGCCCTGGTAGCTGGAAAGGAGTTGATACCCTCCAGTGTTTTGGCTGCTGCTGGGCAGGGCTGGCCCAGCACCATCTCCCCTTCCTCTCCTTTCCCATCAGGGGGCTGGCAGTGGGCAAAATCCTGAGACACAACCAGGCCAACTGACCCAAATTAACTTAAGGGCTATTCCATACCTTGTGATGTCAGCTCAGGTATGAAAGGTAAGGGAGGGAGGAAGGACAGGGGATGATTGTTATTTTATAATGTTTGTCTTCTGGAGTAACTGTGCCATGTGCTGAAGACCTGCTTCTCAGGAAGTGGTTAAATTTCCCTCACTGATGGGAAGTAGAGGCTCAACATTTTTTTCTCTTTGTTTATGCATGTGCAAACTTTTGTGCTTTTTTGCTTCTTATTTGTTTTCTGTTTTTTTGCTTATCTCAACCTACAAGTTGTTTTCCATCTTATTTTTCCTCTCTGTCCTGCTGGGAAGGGAAGTGAGAGTGTCTTGGTGGGTACCTGCATCCAGCCAGGGTCAACCCACTACAGAGAGCAAATATAAAACCTTGAAATAATGTTACTGGTAATCAAGGTTTAGCAGAAATTATAGGTGAGAAGATTAAAGAAGCAGATGAACCACTTTTGCAACAATTTTTTTTCTATGTAAGGGATTTTACAGTAAAGATAGAATTCAGGTTAAGCAGTAAATGGCAATCTGAACACAGGAGGAAAGGAGAAAGTAATATGAGGTTATTGTCCTTTGCTTATTTTCAGCAGAAAAGGTCAATATAACTAATGGTCTCTTCACAAATAGAAAGGTATCTTCCATTTAGATTGATAAATTTTAAGAGTATGAGTGTAAATTCATTAGGTCCTTTAGGACCCCTAACTTCCCATTCACAAGTCCTGAAAAAAGACTGACTATAAAGATGGAAATTGATATAAAGTGAGATAACACCATTATAAACATGGGAGAAAACAGTTGCAGATTCTAGGTCACGTAACTAGACCTGACTCTAAGATTAAATTAAGTATTATCAAATATTCTGTTGTGGATTAGTCTCTAAATCTCAGGAAAACACTTGCCAAATGTCCTTGAGAAAATCTTTGTTCAATTGGGCTTACTGATTGGCTTTTAAAAAAAGATCAGCATTGAAAGTGGGTCTCAGGAATTATTCTAGCTCTTCTACGGTGTTATTTCTCACATGATTTTTATGACAGCGCTTACAGCAAATACGTCACATGAGGAACCTTTATGAAAGGTTCTGGCACAGAGTACATTTGGAGACAAGAGTGTTTAGGGCCTCTGAGAAAAATCTTACTGCTTGGAAATAAACCCCTTGGCACAAGAATAGAGCTCCTGCCCAGGGTAACAGCACTCTAGGGGGTCTCTTTGACTCCTTTACATTCTATACTTAAAATCTCCCTGGAGAAATTACACAAATTAAATTCTGTGGGACAATACTTTTAATTTTTCAAAAAGTAGCAATAAAAGCCTCTCTGGACCTTTTGACTTTAGGACTAAAAATCTGAAGTAAACTTTGTTACCAATTAAACTGCATTAAGACTAAATATTAATACTTCTACTTACAGGTCAGCACAAAGTTCATACTGATTTTGGCACTGCTGCATATGGTGCTTTGCTGCCACATTACATTTTTAATTTTTCATTATTTGTATTTTTCATTACATTTAATAACAAAAGAGAATTCAAAAGTTTGGAAATAAATAAAGCAAGGCATGATATTAAAACTACTGGTTTAGGAATGTAGGTAACTTTGTTTTATTTCTTTTATTATACTGGAAAGCCACTCTGATGAGAAAAACCTGGGAGTCCTGGTGGATGACAAGCTGTCCATGAGCCAGCAGTGTGTCCTGGTGTCCAAGAAAGCCATTGGGATGCATAAGGAAAAGCACTGCCAGCAGGTCAAGGGATGAGCTCCTGCCTTTCTGCTCAGCATTAGTGAAGCTGCACCTGGAGTGCCGTGTCCAGTTCTGGGCTCCTCAGGACAAGAGAGAAATGGGGATCCATGAGTAGGTCCAGGGGAAGACAATAAAGATTAGGGGAATGGAGCATGTCTCTTATGAGGAAAGGCTGAGAGAGTAGGGCCTGCTTAGCCTTGAGAAGAGATGACTAAGAAGAGAATTCACCAATGTCTTTCCTGATTTACTACTGCCTTCAATGAAAGGTGGGAACACACAGTAAGTCCAAAGAGAGTTTCAATAGGAAAGCAATTATCCATCTATTTTAAAAAATGAACCAAGTCCAGCTATCCTACTGGCTTCATAATATTGTACTATGTTTTATGAGGAAGAAAGTGGTGCTACTATTGGCAAGTTTTGCCTAAAGCTGAATTATTAGAAAAAACAGAGAAATAATATTTTTCTTCTAAGATAATTGGCTAAAAAAAGAAAGATGATTTAATTTTTAGGTTAAATTTAGTGCAGGATTGGTATATAATTTTACTTTATTTAGTTCTTCTTTTACAGTCTGTGAAATGTAAATGTGAATGCAATAGAATCTAAATCTAAAACTGTCTCTGAATATGAAAGTTCCAGTGGATTCTGTGAAAAAGTTATGCAGGGAAAGATTTTTATATTGATTGAATCTGTCTGATTCGGAAAACTATGCATCCTTTTTTCTTTAACACCCCAGTATTTAGCTCTTTGTAACATGTGCTAGAGGTTTCTCACTAATGAGTGGGGTTTGTTTTATTTTCAGTTAACTTGACATAATGTCTGTTCTAAAAGCTTTATCCTTTCATCCTTTTATCCTGATGCTGTAGTATATTCCTCATTAAAATCTAATAATGTTTTACAGCCTCTTTTGTCCCGTCTGTTTTGTCAAGGAAACCCCTTCTATTTTGGTACTGCTCAGGTTTATATCACATGCTATCATCTTCATTGGTATTAATAAACCCAGCCTCCTGACAGCAGGGGTTAAATGACTCTGCTGATAGCTTTGTTGAATACATAGTGAAGCTGAGAATTGGCATCAGAAAGTTGTTCTGAAATATCACCAGTGTATTCTCTGTTAAAATATTTTAATAGAAGAAATGAAATAATTTTATAAGGAAATCAGCAATACTGTATGTATATGTGCCCCAGCTTATCTTATTCTAAGTCATTGGGTCTTCAAATGTGAAAGCATAATGAGCCTTTTGTGTTGTCTGTAGTTTTACATTGAACTTTACTGATCTGACATGGAGAAAGTAAGGAGGAAAACAGTGTGCATTTTCATTTAAGAGAAGAGGTGCCCAAACATCTTTAAGGGTGCTCATACATGCAGTATCATTATCATCTACAGTATTGCTTCACTTTGCATGAGTCAATTAGTCAGTCTAAATAAAATCTGCTTAGCATTCATGTTGTACTTGTTTTATTTTACATTCACAAGACATAAATATGAATGAATCATAAAAATGAATTAAATTCCGGTCTAATTCATTCTTTAGATATGTTATGTATTGTCTCATTTCCTTTTTTATTACCCTGGATTTTCATTTGATCTGTTTAAGCATTTTAAGGTAAGTATCTATTTTAATAATCATTTTAAAAAAACACATTTCAACTCCATTTTATCATATTCTGCTTTCTGCTTTGAGTTAATGTCTTTAGCATTAATGATAGATTTTTTCTCATGTATTATGCTTCCCCTGTGTATCATTTTGGGATTATCTTGTCTCCAGCTTACTGAAAAAGCTGTTAGGGAAATTCTATGTAGTTTCATATAAATGACATATGTAAAGTTTGCACTACTGATGTCAGCTAAATATCTTTATTTAGGCTGAGGAAATAAGTAGTTACATAAAGGTAAAACTTTTCAATTTGTCCACACCACTTTCTAATTTAATTCAGAGTCAACATCTGAGGCAGAATTGAATTCTCTGTTCACAATTCAAAATTGCACATAGCAAAAACCACAGAAAATCTTGCCTGTAAAAACTGATGATAATAGGAATTTTTTTGTATCTCATAAGTATGGTCATATTTTTTTATTTACTGTTTTTTAAACTGTTTCAGGCTATGAGTTTTCTAAGTTATTTTATATGAATATAGATGCAACTGAATTTACGTGTCAGCTGAATTGGGATTACACAGTGTCAAAATTTAAATTACTGAAAGTACACATCATTCAAATTTTCCATGAGAAAGTGTTTCAGATGATAAAAATTAAAATTAATTAAAGACTACATTGTGTTAAAGAAAAGGTAAAGAAATATTACTCTCTGTAAGAGAATTAATTTTTAAAAAACATGTTTGAAATATTTAATCTGTCACATGATACAGGACTATATGACTAATAGTCTGTCTAATAAAGAATATGCTTTTTATAAAAGTACTGCTAAACTTTATCACATTTTAGAAAATGTTTCTGTTATTGCTGTATTTTAGAAGATACCCCCAAAAAAAGTACTTTCCTCTAATACCCCTGATGACCAATGCTATAAATTAGTTATAATCACCAAATATATAGATCTTATCCAGTAGTCCATCTGAGGGACACTGCAGTGATGCCTAAAGTGTGTTGGATTTTGTGTCAAATACTTGCTCCACTAAACTGGGGTGGTTTTGCTTATAAAGAAATACTGTTAAAAAAAGGTTCTGATTTTTTTTAGCATTTTCTGCCTTTATCTTTTCTGAAATACTTTAGTCTTCTTCCTGTGCATCCCTGGATATATTCTGCATGCCTTGTCAGTACACTGTGGTCCTTCATGGAAACTCCTACCCCAATCAGGCATAGTGTGGGTGGATGAAGGGAGGGATTCCAGGAACTTTCTTGTCTCACACCTCTCCCACTCAGATACCTGACCTCAAAGTACAGCCAAGCACACTGTAAATACACCTATTTCCTCCCAGCTTGACCCTGTGGTTGCATTGAATTCCTGCCTATCTGTGGCCCCAGACACTCCTTTTCTGTCAAGGCATCCTTCGCCTTTTTCTGTCTGTGTGAAACTCCTTGGCAGGGCTGTACCAGGGATGAGAGAGCACAGATGGGAACATCCTGTGGCTGGATTATACATGGGCTTTGAAGGAGCTGGAAATTCAGGATATTAGGATTTGAAGGCATCTGTGCCATATCTGAAAGGAGGAACCGTGATCCCTTGTTATGAAGGGCAGGGCTGGATGTACAACATACACATCATGTGGGTATTTTGATCCTACTCATAATTGCCTATCTGTATTTACAAATATACAGATATATAGGCATTATATACAAATTTAATGTTCCTTCTTTGCTGTTGTCTGCATTGGTTCACTCTGCTTTTTGCTTGACAATCCCTGTAGCACATTCTGCTTTCCGTCTTACTTGAACTACTTTTCATTTGTGAGCACACTTTATCCTCCTTAAATCCTTTCTTCTTTAGACTCCATGCCTTAAACCATCCTTCCTGCTTTCAGATTTAAAGCCTGCATCAGCTTTCACTTGAATCGTTATGCAGATATTTGTCTCCTTTTACATTACAAGTGAATTTTGTTGTAGAGTTGCTGAGTTAATATATGTAAGGCACTTTTGTGCTCTGTTCAATTTGCTTGAATCCTAAATGGATACGGCATTGCTGGTTTCAAAGATAGCGTGCATAGGAAACCTGATATTAACCTCCAGCCATCTTGCATTCTACAACTTAAAAGACACAGGCACTAAGGCACTATGCATTATGAATGCGAAGAAGTGATCTACATGGCTGGTAGCTTTAGAGGTGTTATACCTGAGACACGTGTGATGGAGTATTATCAAATTTCTCCCAATTCACCTTTTAAAAGAAACAGACTTGTTCCCTGTATAGTGATTCATTTTTTGTACTTCTCTCAATATTTTAAATACTTGGGTCTGTTCACTCTGTCAATGATTTTGTGTTATGCAAAGAAGAGGTACACATATAGCTTACACTGCACTGAAGCTCTGGTTTGGGATTTGAAGTGAGTTGTGAGATATGCATAAACCTTCTGGTGCACTGCAATACTTAAGGCATGGGTAATATTTATATAAAATTTAAGTGAGGTGCTTCATCTTCTAGCTGAACCTTCAGGATAAAATTAAGTATTTAAGCTTTCTATATTGTTTATGAGGAGAAGAAGCACTTCAGAATGGGAACAGGTTTTCCTGTTGCTATTTTTTTTAAAGCACTCAGGGGAAGAAGTCTGGTTTAGATGAATCTTAGGCACAAATCTATAAAGGGTCTATTCAGCTCATTATACATATTCAATGAAAGTCTATAATACTTATCATACTCCAGTGGTCTGGCTAAGTACTGGTAAGAAAGGGTCATTATGTATTTTATTAGCAGAACTGTTTTGCAAGAGGAATTAAGAAAGTCTCACATCAAAATACCTAATAATCCAGTGTTTGAACACTTCTTAAGGCTGTCAGCCGCTCAACTCATGTCTCTGCATCATTCTCATGACTTGCTTTCTCCTTGATGACATACTTCCTCCCACATAACAGTGGAATTGAGGGCACCTTCAGCAAGTTTGCCAACAGCATCAAGCTATGTGGAACAGTTAATGGGCTAGAGGGAAGGGATTGTATCCAGAGGGACTGTGATAGGCTTGGAATTTGTGCCTGTGCAAACCTCATGAAGCTCAACAAGGCCAAGTGCAAGGTCCTGCATGTAGGCCAGAGCAGTCCCAAGCATAAATACAGGCTGGGAGGAGAATGCATGAAGGGCTGCCCTGAGGGAAAGGATTTGGGGGTGTTGATTGACAAGCAGCTTAACATGACCCAGAAACGTGCACTTGCAGCCCAGAAAGCCAACTGTATTCTGGGCTGTACCAAAAAGGTGTGGCCAGCAGGTCAAGGGAGGTGATTCTTCACCTCTACTCCACCCATGTAAGACCCTGTCTGGAGTACTGCATCCAGGTCTGGGGTCCCTGGTATAAGAAGGACATGGACCTGTTGGAGTGAGCCCAAAGGAGGGCCAGAAAGATGGTCGGAGGAATGGAGTACTGCTCCTGTGAGGAGAGGCTGAGAAAATTGGGGTTGTTCAGCCTAAAAAAGGGAAGACTCTCCAGGGAGATCATACAGCAGCCTTCCAGGGAACAAGCCTACAAGAAAACTGAAGAGGGACTGTTTACAAGACTATATAGTCTCAGGATAAGGGAAATTACTTTAAATTGAAAGAGAATAGGTTTAGATAATATATTAAGAAGAATCTCTTTACTGTAAGAGTGGTGAAGTACTGGAAGAGATTGTCCATAAAATCACAGATTTGTTATTGATGGAAGAGACTTAGAGTCCAACTCCCCTGCCAAGGAAGGGGACAGGTGGGTTTTGATCAGTTGACACAGGAATGTGTCCAGGTGGATTTTTAATGTCTCCAGAGAGGGATAGAAAATGACCTGCATGGGCAGCCTTTTCCAGTGCTCTGCCAACCTCAATGTAAATAAGTTCTTCTTCATGTTGAGGTGGAAATTCCTGTATTTTAGTTTCTGCCCATTACTGTAAAGGAACAGAACTAAGCAACAAGAATTTGGGTGAAAAGGCAATAATCAGACTAATGATCATATGTGTGATAGCTAAAGATGTGGGATTCCTTTTAAAAATATTTGTAAGGACCTATCACTTCCCAGAGTGGAGAAGAGAAGAGAAACATATTATGCGTTTTCTTATGCATATTACCATTTCTTGACCTTGCTGATGCTAATGGAAAGGGGCAAGCTGGTTACAAAAGTGATTATCTCCTTCATCTTTGGTCCACAGAGAATTATTTCAGGAAAGGAATAGCCTTCTGTATTTGTAGGGTTAGGCATTTCTGTCATTCCTATTTGCAATATGTTAAAACTTAGCCAAATATACATTTTACATTACTGAAAGTTTTTAACATGTGACACAAAATATTTTTTGAGGGAATAGTGTGCTTCATTATTAAATCCTCAAAGGCTGTTTTGTTTGTGTTGTCAGAATAAGATTTAGGTCTTCTTAAAAAAATGCCAAGGAAATTAGGCAATTTAAACAAATTCATTTTAATCTGCATAGTTTCTGATTTCCCAGCAGTAGCTTCCCTCTGGAATGTTCATAGTTTTCATTTAATATTTGTGCCTGAATAGTAACAAAATAATTTCCCTTCCTTTCCCCTTTCCTTGTCTTGTCTCCTACCGTTTCTTCTCTCTTTGAACCTAATGTAACATAATTTTCTGGTTTAAATGGGATCAGAGATTTTTTTCCATATTTGAATAAAATATAGAATGAAATACACAAAATCATGAAATACACAAAGCATTTACAGTGCTGGAAAAAATTGACTTAGTGCTCCATCTATACCCGTATTTTTGTGAATGGTTGCTCTATCCATTTCAGAAATAATAAAGATTAATTTTAGTCCTGAGAGGACAGACAGAAAGTCAAAGATATCACACCAGAAAGGATGTCATGGAGGTCATCTTTGTCTGATCTTTGGTGGCAGGAAAAATTTTGTAAGTTTACAGCATCCTTAATCCCAATGTCCAGAAACAACCCCTGCTTCCTAAGCAGAGGTGTGGAAACCTCAGTCATTTATTTGCCAGTGGGTTAGAGAGCATGCAATTTTTTTCTAAAGGAAAACCATAAGTATTAAAAATTCATATTTATGAGACTCTGTTTATACAAATGTATGATTTTTTTTTTACTATTGCCTTGTTCTTTCTTCTATGCCAGCTGCCAGCTTTCCGCTTAAGCATGTATTTTAAGAACAATTTTTCCATGAAAGACACCATCTTTGGAATAAGTTGAACTAACAGGTAGAATTTCAGGAATGCTGTCGAATGTAAAAGCTGTATCAAGCCTGCAAGTTTCTTCCCTGAAATAGGATAAAAATTGTTACCATTCACATCATTCTGGAGACTCACTGGCAGAATATCACCCCAGCCCAAGGATGTTGCATAACCCTCTTCAGAATAAACTTTTTTTCCCAAAACTTTTTGCCTGACTTGTGATGATTTCACAATATTCTAAATATATGCAAATCTTTTACATAGTCATGAAACAGAGGGAGGATCCTTCCATCCATTAGGTTTCTGACTGCAGTTGATGTCTGCTTCAGTTCCATCTTTATGCAAAGAAAGTTTTCTCCTCTTGTTGATCCATGAAGCAAATTTTACATTGCAGGAAGGGAACAGTACAAAGACTACCCACAAGAAAGAGGCCTGTTAAATGCAGAAGTCAGGGTTGGTTTTTTTTTTCTTGTCTAAGAGCTTTAAATCTGGTTGCCTTTTAAAAAGTAAATGTGTAGATACTAGTGCAGTGAAAACCAGATAACTTTTAATATTGTAAGAAAAGAATGAGGGAAAACATTATCAGTCAAGGAGCTTTTCACATGCTGAGGAATTAAAAACACATTTTGTATCTTTAAAAATGAGTCAAGCTATTCTGTCAAGTTGCAAAAAAGAATAAGATGACTCAGATAAAAATGAATTTTAAAGTGAGCCAGATGCCATAATGTAGATGATTCAGAATATAGTACTTCCTCAGACGTGTCTTCCAGTAGCAAAATGTTATTAAATATTTTAATATATGTGGCTAAATTTTTTGAGAGTGAGTCCCTGTCAACCATATTTTAGAAAAGAAATACAGTCTATCAAAGTACTCTCACATGCTCATAACAATAGACCTTCTAAATATAAATACAAGATTATGCAACTAGATTTAATTTTAATGTTAAAAATTGACCTTTCAATCAAATCTGTAAATCAGAGAAGTTTTCAGAAAACAAAAAACTATTGGCATTAATGAAACAGAAATAATATTCCTCTTCAGTTGAGTATTTTCCCAATGAATTGTCTCTTGTATACATTCCTGTTGTTCACACTCAAAAACGCATTTAAAATACCTTAATAAAGGGAATTAATATATTTTAGAAAGTCCACTATGATTCTATCCTTAAGGTATAGATACTTTATCAGCATTGGTTTTCCACATTTCCTTGGCCTCATGGTTGTTATTTCTGCTGCTGAGTGATACCTACAACTTTAAACAAGTAAAAGGCTCTTGTTGTGTGGATGGTGAAAGCACCATAGGCATTTTGGATTAGATTCTTGAAAGATAAGGCATTCTTTCTCCATGACAATGAAGAACTTGTGTAAGGATTAACAAAAATGCTGTAATTTGCATTATATTTCAAATATTCAAGCTTTCTTCTTTATTTCTTAGAAGTCTTTGAAAAGCTAAATTAGAAAAATATATGTTGCTTTCTTTTACTTGTCTGTCAAGCAGAACACAAGTGCTCCAGTGTGAAAACTTAAACTCAAATTGTCTTATCTATTTTTCAATTGACAGCCCTCAGCATTTTCTAAATTTTATATTAAATAAGTAATAATACCAAATGTATTTAATTGTTTCATGTCATTTCTTAGGTAGAAACTTGCCATACAAAAAAATGCATGTAGGATTTTCTAGTCCCTGTTCTAATAAAAAAATCTCTTTTTGAGCAGAATACATGAAGAGACCTTATTTTTTACACTCCATTATACAACAGTCTCAGTTTCAAGGGAACACTGCTCTTCTGATAATAATTTCTTAAACAACTCCACATGTTTACATGCTTAAAGGGAAATTACTTAAATATGCTGTCTTTAGAAACACTGCCTTTTGTTACTGGAAGACTGAAAAAATTGAATTCTGAGTCAATAAAATTAAAAACTATAGATGTAAGTAATATCACTTATGGCAAGCTTTAATGCGAGAAATTTCTGGACAACAATTTTGATGACCATACTTATTCAGAGAATGGAAATCTACTGCATATGGCCTCATTTTTCCAGAAAACTTAGTAATGTATTTATCTGTAAGTTACCCCTCTGGGTTTATCAAATCCCTTTTGTGTACACAACAAACATTTATCTTATTGAAAGGCAGGGTTATGCTTTTATGCTGTTTGTTTTTCAAGGCATCAGGACTTGCAAAAAGCAAAACATAACTGGGATGACTCTTTCCATACTGAAGTTCTTCTGCGTGGCCTCTGTTTCTCAAATTCTCAGAATTTATTTCAATTCAAATTTTTGTTGCAGTCCTACAGAAATATTTGTAAGTTTGACTACATGATGACAAGTGGAACAGCATCAGCAGGGGAGATGTGAGCTTTGTATACATCAGCAAATGGTGTGGTTGAGTTGGAATGGATTTATGCACTGGAATGTTTGGTGTTGAGAATCTCATGTGCATGTAATTTCTGAGTGTATACTTCAGACTGGCTTCAGTTCAGACTCATGGGCTGACTGATTTATAATCCTGGATTTATTGTGTTTTCCAATTTCATTTCATTTGTAAGAAATTCAGCTGTTGTAGTCTAAGAATGGTCCACAATGTGAACTGAACAGTATATAAGTGTATTTAACTTCAAGATTCACTTTTGGAGAACACTTTTGATTTGAACCAGGAAAATTAGTAACACAGATGCAGAGTCCTGAATTCTGAACATGATGACATTCCTAAGTCATAGGACATCAGTTAAAAATCACTGTCCTGAATCACTGAATAAAGAGTATTTAAAACCCTGTTACAACTTTTAGGTGAGCCATTGTTCATTCTGAGATAGGGCTGTGTGGGATATAGCTTGTCAACTAGATAAATAACAAAAGAGATAAACTGGAAATAGCAATTTTATCATGCTTGTTTATGACTTGCATGGGGAAAGTTATGAATGTCTAGGAACATTATGTTCCTTGAAAACTCATGTTCTTGTGATGATTTGGTTTGTTATGTGGGTTTTCTTGTGGTTTTGTGGCTTTTGTTGTTTTTTTTTGGTTTTTTTTTGGTTGGTTGGTTGGTTTTTGGTTTTGAGTGTATTAAAAGAAATTTCCAAATTGTACTTGACACACAACTTTCAATTCTTAAATCTGAGACCAAATAAATGTGGAAAACTGCCAGCATTATTAGAATTCTCTTGTGGGCATCACCACGTTGTGTTCATCAATCTGCTGTACCCATTTTCTTAGCCCTCACTGGGAAATTAAATAATCCTGACTGACAACTGACACATTAATTGCCTTTGAGGGAGCACACCTTTAAAAAGCAGTAATTTAAAGTCTTCTGCTTTGGTGGAAGAACCAATTTGCAGCATCATCAGTCAGGGTTTTGACATGTAACTTTGCACTTGCCATTTTGTTAATAAAGAATCACACTTGAATCCTGAGAGAGTGTTTCCCTATAGAGAAACTTAGATGTCTTTGTGAAATTAAGATGACTTTGATAGGGACATGTAATGAATGTTTAAATGAGTTATTAACCTTTCATGACTTCAGTGAGTGTTACTGCAAGACAATTCATCATTATATTGTCATAAACTGCAAAAAAGGTGAATATCACAGTAAGATCAATTTCTTTAAAAGTTTATTTCTAGCTAGTTTCATGAATAACAAAACCATGTTCTTGTGTTTTAATGTTTAGCAAACTGCATGAAAGAAAGAATATCTTGACAATAACATTTACTATATATAAGTAAATAAACAGGAAATTAAAAAACATTATCCACCAATTAATATTTTCAAATATTTAATTCAGATCAATTTTTTCCATGCATATTTATTGTCAAGAATAGTTATATCATGTTCCTTTCTATCAAAGATAGTGTCTGTATGTAAATCAATTTATCAAAAAACCCTTCCTTTATCTTTTATCCTATGCAAAATATCAATGAAATGGCAAATTTTACGAATTTTATAATTCAAAATTTTGAAATTCAAGCACATGCTGTAAGGTTTTGGTTTTTTTTTTTCAAATTAGTTGGGTGCATTCCAGATTCACTTTTGAGGAATGAACCAACTTGATCAGTTTTGTCTCGTTTTCATAAGCCTCAGTACAAGGCTGTTTTGATAAATTTTCTTTTAAACATATTTAAAAATGGTTTGATTGCCTAATGACTTTGAAAATGGAAAAAAAAAAATCATGTAAATTCTTTTCAGGAAGTGCACTCTTCCATGAAGAAAAAAGTCTACATTTACCAATAAACTTGAGCAGCTTTTAAGTGTATTTAGAATAAGAATTAATAGCAGGCAAGCAATTGCTTTTCAGTAGTTTATAAAGCATGACAAGTCTTTAGATCCTCTGTTGAGGTATCTGCAGTTCTATGAAATCACACATGTTCTTTGTAAAGGCAAAATTACATCTCACAACAGTTAGATTGCCTGTTTCTGGGGCAAGCTACACACATTCTTTAAATGTCATTATGTGATCATTATATTATATTTAATTGTCAATATATAATAAGTTTATTTTACTGACTAAAACCAGTTAATACTAAGACATCCTTAAAATACAATTAATAACAAGACATTATAGATTTTTTTATTCTTTCATTTTCAAAATAATAGTTAAAGTTGAGACATTGCTAATACTTTGAGGATATAAAAAGCTGTTTCATTTAGAAATACACTGCAAGTATAAAGAGAAAAAAAATATTGGGAAAAGCAAGCGATGTGCAAAACACAATATTGAGAATGAAGACTTTAAGCAATAACATGAAGAAGTTTTTAAGAATGGAAATGCACTGTTTTGGGTAGGTGACACTTGCTCCCCAAGAGCTGTAAATTATAATACACAGTATGAAACTGGAATCAAACAAAGACACAAGATTATTTTCCACAACAGGAACTATATGTCCTTTTGACACAATTCTGTAACAATTACAAAAAAAAATGTGCCCTTTCCTGTAATGTGTTTGCTCTCATTATTTGTCTTTTTTGTTGTCATGTCAGCAATTTCAAATTTGAAAGCTAAATCATGGCAAATTGTCACAGTGGTAGTTCATGCAGTGTTAGAAGTACGTTTATGTGATTGTTTTAGTAAATGGCTCATTGAAAAAATATTTTCTGCTCAGTTGAAAGTTTTGCTGCAGGGATTAAAGCATATGAATCTGAAATACAAATTCAAGTTATTCATGTGTAAAAATTGACCTTTCCCTGATATATTCCTAATAAAAATATTCACTAAGTTGAATATGAACTGGAATGTTGTGTTGATTTCATTTTACCTTTGGCAATAAAATTAATGCAAATTTATGCCACTTAAACATTTAAAATTAAGCTAAACCAGAAAATTTACGTAAGTAAAAAAACAACTACTTATATGTTATAGAAATTATTTTCTTTAAAAATTATCATATACAATTCTTATGGACAATGTTCTCATATATGTTATGTTCTGTTTATTTTAAAGCAAAACCTAAAAATAAGAAAAAAAAACCAGTATTTCTGTCTGAATTTTAATAGGATTAGGGTTTTTTTGCAAAGTAAGTGAATGCATAAATAGCTACCCTAGAAATATTGATACTTTAGTTCAGAATCTCAATTGTCTGGGATCACCACCAGAGATATGAAAACTCCAGGGAATTGTTTTATTCCTACTGTTTGCACCTGTAACAAAAAGTAAAAAAAAAAGTTTTTCATAGATATGCACATTTGCATATTCAAGATTGTCTTGATATTACTATCATCTAACTGCACCCAGAACTCAAAGGCTATTGCAAATCACCATATGCAAAAAGCCTGTCACAACATTGTCACAAGTAATCCAATTTTCTTCTCTTTTTTTCCTAGCTTTTCCAAACTGTAATTAACTTTCATATGAAATGGAGATTCAGTCTTTTAAGATATCTTCATAGTTGATAATGTGCAAAAAGGTTAAGCCACTGCATTAGTACAGAAGAAATAATGGATTACAAAATATAGTGAACTCTGAACCACTAGGCTCATTTTGGCAAAAGACACAGAATTATCTCCTACCCATGACTGTGACTAAAAAAAGGGCAACACTCTTTTGTTTGGGATTTTTTGTGAAGCCAGTATCTAGTTACCTCAACAAACCTACCTCTGAAACTGGGTAGGATCTAGCATCTCTAATGTAGAGTTTCAGAGTGAGGCTCTTAAAAATCAAAATTATTTGTGATTTTTGCCTTGATAATTGGCCAAGACACTAGTAAAACACTGCTTTCTTACCCAGTCTACACGGAGTTGTCAGAGTTAGGACACACTGAGTACTGCCTCACCCTGAGCATTGGGGTTTGTCTGTGAGAACTGCTGCACACAAGAAGCCTGGGAAAGGAGGGAGAAGTGTGCGTGTGTGTTTAGGTACGCAGAGGAGTTGCAGTTTCAGAGCCATTGCTTTCTCTCAAGCACATTCTTGATTACACAGGAGGATACTGTTTCCCTAAAGGGGTTCTTTTACTCACTGTGTAGGAGAAATGTGCTAGAAGCTTGAATTTAGTATCTAAGGGAACAGGAATCTTCTGGTTCTTAGCACTTGAACACTTGCTTTTGCAGCTTCAATAATGTATTTGCAAGATAGCTTTTTGGATGTACTTTCATATAGGTAAGTCACAACAGTTTTAGGATCCCAACTGAAGTCATTTGGTTTAAAAAAATGATGTGCTTATTTGTTTTTGGTGGAGGAAACAGACAAAAAGCATAGCCTGACTTCTTTGGTTCTTTGTAGGTCTGGTTCACTAGATAGATGAGAAGAAATTCTCATTTATAGTTTACTGACAATTGCTTTTCTGCTGGAGGATGAAAACACATGCTGTTGCATGGATGCATCAAACTCAAAATTTTTGTTTGTAGAAATGCTGTGAATTTTTATTCTGTTGCTCATAGGGCTCAGACAAATGAAAGGTAGTGACTCTTGCTAAAATATTAAAGCTGGAGTTGCCAGCTGGGGTAGCTTAATGACTTCATGGTGTCATCATGGTAATTCATGGGTTAAATTATTTTCTCACAATAATTTTCTGCACAAGACAGTCATTATGACATCCTATCCCGAGGACATTTCTAGGATATCCCTGCAGAGAATGAGCTCTGTTCTCATATGTTGAAGTAGATAGGAAAAAAAAGTTGCATAAATAATCTCAGCAGATTTTGAGTTGGGAAGAAAGCTACATTAATTCTTTGCTGTTCTATGAGACTTATTTTCATATGCTTTATTTTTCTCATGCTCTTCATTTTCCTGTATTTAGTATTTTTGTTAGAAATCAAACACAGAGACAGAATATTACTTTATTTTTGTTGGTGCATCTTCAGCAAAATTGTACAAGAAAAACTTGGTCCAATGACTCTGGAAAACTTTCATTAAATGGGAGTTTATCCTGTAGCAGATTTGCAAGCTGTTCAAATTTCTGCTAAGTTAAGTCAATCAATCTCCATAACAAGAAGATAGTTTTATGGAAAGCCTGAGGCCCTCTGATTCCCTGTTGGTTTCTACAAGGCAAAAAAATCTCAGGTTTGGTCAACTTGCTCAGAGGAAATATCTTGTTTGTTAGAATGCTCCACAACAATATAATCAGAATTCCTGACATCTCAGTCTGTGCTCAGAAAAAAAAACCCAAATACTTTCTGTTACTTGAAGTAATGCTTTTTTCCTTAATTCTTTCTCTTTTATACCAGTCTGTTTCCAAGGCATTCCAAGTAATTTCAAAAATGCTCTCTGTTCACCTAGAAATTTGCAACTGCCTTATTTTGATGAATAGTATTTCAAAGGAGATTTTGATAAAAACTGTTCTGAATTTAAGTGGAATATAGAAACACATACAAGCTTTCTGCACAAAAGAAAATGTGAAGACCACAAAAATACAGAATTAAAAACAGAATGGGGAAGGGATTTCTGACTGGTTTGGCCATATCTAAGTGAAATGTATTTGCCACATGTATTTGGTCTTCATCATTCTGCTTTGTGAGACTGAAGGCAAAAGTAGAAAAGAAAGCCTAAAAATATTGAAGTATTTTTAAGATTTTAAAGATTTTGTGTTCTTGATCTACTCAAGGTACAAAATCAAAGAAATTCTAGTCATATTGCTGGATAAAATAGATATAATGTTGTATTAGGAATTCAGGTGTTTGAAACAAGGAAACTTATGCTAATTCTTGTCTTTCCAAGCTGAAATACATTGTAGGTTGACCTTGCCTGGATGCAGGTGGCTACCAACCACTCTATCACTTCCCTTCCCAGCAGGACAGGGGAGAGAAAATAAGGTGGAAAACAACTTGTAGGTTAAGGTAAGGTAGTTCAAAAGCAAAAAAGCAAAAGTTTACACTTGCATAAACAAAGTGGAAAAAAAAGTTTATTCCCTACTTACCGTCAGTGAGTGGTGTCCATCCACTTC
>WBNO01010147.1:4453-62651 GCA_013400575.1 Peucedramus taeniatus
GGGGTGGGCAGGAGCTGCAAGCTCTTCACAGGCAGGTTGGAGCCTTCAGGACAGGTTGGGTCCCACCTCCAAGTGACTTGTTCCCTCCCAGACACACCACCCTTAGGAAGTCCTACTGAGCTGGGCACCAGAGGAAATTTTCCCCTTGCCTGTTCAGGACATTTTAAAAAACCCTCAGCTGTTGAAACAGTGCTCCTTTGGCTGGTTCTCCATCAACTTTCCACTTTTGCTTATAAAACTGGAGATCCTTGAGCATCTATGGTAAGAGGAGGATTGTCACCATGCCCTGTGCTGCAGGCTCTGGTGGTATTGTTCACAGTTGCTCTTTTAATCTGCCATATCACAAAAGTGAATTAACATCCTTCAGGCTGAAATCATCAGCTCCAAAAGCCTCCATCTAAAATGAAGAGATGTTCTGCAGATGGTATGCCTGTTTCCTCCATTCACCTCCGGCAACTCCATGACTTGCTCATGTATTCATGTTGACCCCTTTAGTGGGGTCCTGATTGCTCGGCAGCAATTGAAGATCCACAGCACTGTAAAAGGAAGACTGTTGTATTGTGTTTTATATGCCTTTTTATAGTTGTTCTGTACCTTGGTTTGTCCCAGTTCTCCCCTATATCAGTGGTTCTGCCCATCCTGCCTCCTCCCTCCTCCTTCATGTCAATTCCCTGCCTCCTCCCTCAACCCCTCCCTGGTGTCCTGTCCGTCACTCAGCAGCCCATCCCTTCCCCTAGAACCTTCTGTTAAGGGCGTCGAGTGATTGGTTCAGGAACCGGGGTTCCTCCCACAGGTTACCCCCATTGGTCTCCCCAGAGACCCATCTTCCCAATGTCCATACCCCCATGTTTCCCTATTGGCTCCCTATCTTTGTTCCCTCCTCCCTTTATAAGATGCTTTATGGTCAGGGGCTTTGTCTTTGGAGCGAGGTCACGCTGGGCTCTGGGTCAGTGCCCTTAACAAACCTGGACTGATACCTCCATCTGAAGTCCACTCCTTCCGCCGTCGTACCTTTGCCTCACCTGCCAAGGCGAGAGCCTTAGCCGCCCTCCTGACTTCCCAGAAGATCGGGAGGGTGTCCCCCGCAGTAGCTGTGTCACAGCCAGCCGGGACGCTCCGAGGGTCACTCGGAGAGGCACGGATACAGAAGACAAGAGCAGGACCCTCCTGCCTTGCTTTTATTTTAGTGAAAATCTAATTTCACAGAAAATAAAAGAGAAAAATTGTTATGCTGTTTAACAGTGGAATGTACTGTGGCACCTCAGATCTCAGATACAAGCTTTCAGCCATGCACCCTGAGAAGGTGGGTGGAGGTAATAAATGGCTGGAAGGTACCAGTTAGGAATGCTGACAGTGTTTGCACAGCACATGGTGTTTGATTTAGGAGTGGTTCTTGAATTGCTGAGTCTCTTAAACAGAGGCTGCCAATTCAATATATTAAATAAATAAATATTTTATAAATACTTTTTTGGATAGTACTATTTTCCAAACTGATGTGCAGTCACAGAATCATGGAGTGGTTTAGGTTGGAAGGGACCTTAAAGATCTCCTAGCTCCAAAACACCCTACCATGGGCAGGGATGTAACCTACTGGATCAGTTTCATCAAGGCCCCATCCAACCTAACCTTGAACACTTCCAGGGGTGGGGCAGCCATAACTTCTCTGGGCAACCTGTGCCAGTGCCTCATCACTCTGAGTAAATGTATGTATCAGCACAGAGATGTTCCAGCTCATGTTATATAAATATCTACACAATTTTCAAAAAGCACATATTTATACCCCACAAATCACTGTCAAGTTATTCTTCTTTGGTAAACCCAAATTTCTAAGCACTAATATGATTATTCTTATGATTCATATTGTGGTTGCTCATCCAAGGTCCAGGCATAGGCTAATTCTTTCATGAAAAAACAGGGAAAGGATGGTCCCTGTCTGAAAGGGTTTACAGGCTTGGAAATATCCCTTTTACATCAAATAAAAACTGTGGGCAGAGGAAACAGACCAGTATGTTCATCACACTGAAGTACCAGCTGTGGTTGGTGTAGCAGTAGAAGACAGTTGTGTACATGAGTGCGCTGGCAACTATTCCTTTTGCTAAAGTGGTAAGGATTTCTGTTGTGGAATTGAAGGTTTGGCCTCAAACATCATCAGCCACCCTTGATTCTGATTTGGGGAAATCTCTCAGATGAGCAAGGTAAACTGATCTACCATCCTTCACCCTGCCCTAGTGAAAAGCTTGTGTGAGTAGAGAGGTGATGGTCCACCCATCTTTCCAATTCTGCAGCTGCAAAAGGAAAGTTGCCACCTCCAGCATCGGAGACATGGTGAATTTGAACTCTGTCAGCTATATCCAGGATATTATCTGATACACCTACATAAGACAGCCCAAAGAATGGGATTTGCAGCACTTAGAGGTCCGGGACACGCAGATCTTCCAGGTCTCCCTGTTTTCCACTAAGCATTAATCTTTTAAAATTTATTGCAAGTCACAAAACCTGGGGTCCCAAGTAGATCTCACTGGTGCATCCAGCACTACTAATTCTGCTGGCCTGGCAAAGGGAAAATTCAAGCATTTCTATTCAAAGCAGCAGAGAGAACTCAGACAGAGGTTATCATTGAGGATCCCTGAGGATGCTTCAGAGAACCAAAAGCAAAATATAAGATGGGTTCAATGACAGGTTTACCCAAATGCACAATGCACTCAAGAGTCCGGGCCCAGCTCTGAGGGAGCCTTTCATGAGGACAGGCTTCAAGAGAAGCGAATAAATCTAAATTCTAACTGGTTTTCCCTCTGTGCCTCAAGCTCCTGCTCAGATCAATGATGTCTTCTGAGAAGATACAGATCCAGTAAAACCCCTGGGGTATCCAAAAGCAACAAAGCTGGTGTCCATGAGTACAAGGCAGATTTTGTGTGAATTAGGTCCTTCCATACCATGCTGTCAATTTTCATAATTAGCATCTCCCCCAGGAAGATTTTTAGGAAGCACTGTATTTGTCTGAGCTTTTTCTTTTGGTTGCTGGCAAAGGGAAACATCTTGAAACAAGAGTGAGGCAAGGTTGGTAGAGGGGACAACACCTTTTACTAGACCAACAGAAAATGGGAAAAAAAAAAGGAAAAAAACCCCAAGCAAGCTGAAGCAGAATCTGACAGACATGGGAATGCCTCGTATATCCTAAAACATGGATAGTTTTATCCATCTGTATCAGCTGATCTAATAAAAGTTATTGTCCCTTATTACAAACATTAAGTTACATCTCTGGACAATCATGCCTATGGCAATTTTGCCACGATAATGAAACAAAGACACAGAAGTGATGAGTGGCCTGAAGACAAATTTGAAAGCAACAGTGCACTTAGAATTACCTAGAATGAAATAAAGGAGACCCTGCAGGGCTGTGGTCTGGTTCTGGAGAGGTTATTTAGGCTAGCTCTGATGTAATACTCTGTGTTTAATAAATTAACACAGAGAATCACAATAGAATCACAGAATTGTTTGGATTGGGAAGGAACCTCAAAGATTATCTAGTTCCAATCCCCTGCCCCCTGTCATGAGTAGGGACACCTTCCACTAGAACAGGTTGCTCAAAGCCCCATTTAACCAGGCCTTGAACATTTCCAGGAATGGGGCATCCACAGCTTTCTCAGCCTGTGCCAGTGTCTCATCGTTCTCACAGTAAAGAATGTCTTCCTTATATCTAATCGAAATCTCTCCTCTTTTATCTTCAAGCTGTTTCCCCTTGTCCTGTCATGTTGTTCTCAGGCAAAAATTCACTCTCCTTTTTGTATAAGCCCCCCTTTAAGTACTTTCAAGTTCACCTTCACTACATTCTTGTGAATGTTTTGATTTTGTGATAGTCTTACAACCACTAAATCTGTGGTGCTGTCCACATTCTATATTTGGCGGATACAGGATATTAGAAAACAATGTCATGCAAAAATAATAATCAAATATTTATGGCCAATTGAAAAGAAGAGTGTATGCTCAAGCAGAGATTCAGGTTTGGTTTTATTTACCTTGCACAAATTACTCAGTGCCCAGAGATTGTATGGGTGAGGAAGAAAATGCCATCACTTTGGACAGATTGTAGACACCCTGTAGATCTGTCGTCAGTGTGAGTGAAAAATGGGATCAATGAAATAGTTTGAGATGAACTGTGCTTTAAAGCAGCAGTGCACGGAGGCCAAAAAGCTGTGGAAATTTTTACTGGTTTTGATACAACCAGTTGTCAAGGCAGAGGTGGACACACAGGCACACCTCACACCTCACACAAGGGGGCGCATTGGAGGTGCCTCCCTTGGAAGTGATTATTCAGCCTTTAGCCACCACTCAGCAGCACATGAGGTGTGTGCTGGCAGCCAGCCCGAGTCCACCCTGCACCTTGCTGGCTGCCAGAAAACTAATGAGCAAATACTTCCGCTTTCAGGCTGTCCCCTCCCCTCCCCTACAGCTGCAGCTAGAACCAGGACTCTGCCTGGGACAAACTGGAACCTCCATGGCAGCAGCTGGGCTGAAAGCAGGGGAAAGCTGACCCAAAGAAGAAAGACCAAGTGAAAGAGGATTGGAACACAACTGGGAGCCATCCTGCGTGTGGGGTAGGACACCAGCACTGAGCAGCAGGCTCTCCCAAACAGCTGAGTCCTCAGCTCCTGGGGAAGATGAGTATTTCGTCAGAGCACAAGCCCCTTGGGAAGCAGGTCACCGATAGCCTGCATATGGTGAGTAAGGTATGTCCTCAAGGGCACAATTCCCTCATGTGGGATCAAAGCACCCCTGTTGGGCTATATTCTAGTGGTTTTTTTTCCCCCCATATGCTAATCTGAAGACAGCAGGCCTTGCCAAATATATCCCCAAGAAGAAGATTTTAGTTAAAAAGCTGAGTCTGACTTTTGCCTGTTTGCACCTGTTGTGTTACAGGAGGGCCAGGTCTCTCACAGGCATGCAAGGTCTGACAACAGCAAATAACCAGAGTGGTTCTTCTCCTTTGGCAAGAAATGGAATTCAATTAATATGGACTTTAATTGGTCATATCCCTAAATAAAAGCCTGTTGTATGTTTTGGGGGTTTCAACAAGTCTTATGAGTCCCTAATGATGCCAAAGCTGCCCTGTGTTGTTGACATACAGGATCATCAGGTGAGCGCAGTAGTTTTTCTCGCTATAAGGAAAATTAATGTCAGTCTCAGACAAGCAGCATGTTACTAGGCAGAAATCCATGATGAGATTATTTCTTTTTACTCTCCTCTACCCTCAGTCTATTGCTAACCAGTTTGTCCTCTTGGCTAAAGCTGAACAATCTCTTCTCCAGATCTCTCTGTATTAAGAGTGCGTTCCTACACTGCACTTTTCAGATGTAAGTTGCAAAATGCTTCCCTATGGAAGTAACTGGTTTACAGATTAGTAAACTGGGGCACAAATAGATGGAATGACTTTCCTGAGTGTCACCTTGCTGGCTAATTACAGAACTGGAAATCAGCTGGTGCCAGTACTTCCAGTCTGCTGGGAACCACTTTGATGCCAGGCTAAAACCATTAATCAAGATGCAAGAACATGAAGTTGGTTGGGCTACTGTATTAAGGAATAACATGTTATCCATTTGTACTAGCGACAAACAGCATGAAACATCTGACCTGCCATCTGAAAAAGAAGCATAGGCTCAAAAGCCTGAGACGCTCCTATCAAATGGTGGGGAGTGCTGTTGGTAGCTCTTGGACTAAATCTCCTAGGGAGAGACTTGACTACAGAAACAGCTTTGGGCTGTGTTTTTCAGTGGGTGGAAATTACAAGATAGTCTCAGACAGAATAGTGTTTGTCTTCTTGACCCAAGTATAAATTATTGCTCTTGAGATGAAACTACCCACACTAGTGCAAAGCAATATTCCAGCAGGGTCTTTGGCCTGAATCTCCTGTTGCTTCCCTGGCTTGCTTAGGGTGTGAGCAAATTTCTGCTAAATCTGATAGTTTGCTCCTGTTTATGGGGAAGGTCTCCCATTGCACCAGGCTGTCTGCTTTCCTTTTGTCAGCTCTATGCTCGTTAAATCCTCTGTCAGCCAGTCCAGCTCACTAAGATGAAAGAGAAGCAGAGCTGGCATGAGGTGAGTGAGAGAGCACTTAGGTAGGTACAAGAACAAGACGGGGAGAGGGCACGGGAGCCCCTCCTTCTCTCGCTCACGTCATCCCGTGGGTCTGTACCCATGTGATCCAGCTAAGCACTTAGGTACACACTTCACCTGAGGCATGTGACCAGCAGCACTGAGGCAGCTCCTTTTGTGATCAGATCCAAGAAAGTGCAGGTGAGCTCCTGGAAAATAGGGTTGTTTATTGACTCACGCCTTCCCAATGGCAGGTGTGGCCCTGGCCTGGCTTGTGACTTGCATTACAGTAGTGCTGGCAGAAGGAAAAGAACTGTCTTCTTTCTTTCTTCCCTTTTCTTTTCATCTGCTGAGTACTACATAAAATGACCAAGTGCAAAGGGAAGCTAGTAAATTTTTTCAGAACTGAACATACAGAAAGGTCAATTTAAAAAGTCCAGCTTTCCAGGTATTCAGGCCTCCTTCAATTCACACAATGGTGTTAATACAGAGGGTTAACAAAATGTAAACAAACGCACAATCTTTACATTTTCCCCTCTTAAGTCCATGTCAGTTACATGAAATATTTCCTTTAGTTCCTAACTAAAGCAATCATACATTTTTAGGTGCTTTGCCGAACAGCTTCTGTCCTGCACCTCTGACATGATGGATTTTTGTGTCTTACTTCAGTGTTTGTAGCTGAACCCCCAGATGAGTGGAAGCCAATTCCACCTATTTATAAAGTTTAAAGAGCTTTAGTTTCTTCTTTGAAGAGGAAAGAACAGTTCAGATAAATAAAAAGGAAGTGGCACAGCTTTGGGCTCTTCCCAAGAGGACCTTTGTCCCTCTGCACATGAGGTGAATGAGAGCTCACGTACTGCTCTTGCTGTAGGTGGCCCACAGGGACAATGCTTGTGAGTGACTTAGGAGATCAATGTTGGATCCTGTAGTGACTCCCAGCTTCCCTGGGCAGAGTACTACTTTTCCCTCTTTCCCATTGGGAAAATGACACTTTCCTACATCCCAAAGATGAGGTGAGGACTTAGCCATTCAGAAATGTCCAAGTCTCTGCTGCTCAGGTTGCGAGAGCTGTATAAGCATCCTGCATCTGCTTTTTGCAATAAATCAGGCGGAGGTTCCCATCTGATGCCCACAAAATGGGAGCTCATACTGCTCTTCACACCATCATTCCATCCTCCAAACACAATCGCCTGTCTTTTCCTTGGCACTTCCATGTTGATGACCTCAGACTGATAATGCACATGGCTTTTTGTCACTTTTTCTTTTTTTCCCCCAGTTGTCACCAATTGTGGAGTTAAATGTTGGCGGGGAGATGTACACGACAACACTGAGCACCTTGAAGAAACACCCCCGCTCCAAGCTGGCAGAGATGTTCACTGGCCAGCCCAAACTCAGGACTGACTCTGAAGGGAGGTTCTTCATTGACAGGCCAGGCACCTACTTCAAATACATCTTGGAGTACCTGCGCAGTAACCAAGTGCCCACCCAGTGCATCCAGGATGTCTACAAGGAGGCGTTGTTCTATGACATAGAGCCTTTGATCAAGCAGCTTGAGGACTCCCCACAGATCTTTGGGGAGCTCGTGGCGAGGAGGCAGTTTCTGGCTCGTGTGCCCAACTACAGTGAGAACATCGAGCTGATGATCCGCATCGCGAGGGCGGAAGCGGTTGCATCCCGACAGTCCAGCGTCACTGTGTGTGTGGTCAGAACTGAGGAGGATGCAGCCAGGTGTCAGGATGCCTTGAACAGCTTGGACATAGATAAAAAATCCGTTGTGAAGTTTGGCCCCTGGAAGGCTGTGCCAAGTATTTCTGATCTGCTGGACTGCATTCAAATGGATGTCAAAGCCAAAGGGTATAAAATATCCTTTCAGCCCCATGTCACTGAAAAAGGTTTTCGCTTCAAATCGCACGACTTCTTCTACAAGTTCCTGTTCACCTGGTGGTAGCAAAGTGCCACCATTGATAGGGAACATTAGAAAGCAATCACTGGAACAAATTAATCTGGACTGTGGAGGCTAAACCACAGCCTACCAGAGGGAGAGGAAGAAACGCACAGGCCAATGAAAGGATCTCCTTTGGCTGTTTGCCATATCAAAGAGCACTTAAGGGCCACTTTACATGGGCTTTAGGGGATAACTTTTTAGGGGGTTTAAAAGGCTCCAGAAAAAGGAGGAATTTTACTCTTCAGTGTTGCTTACTATTCATTCAGTTCAAAGAGATGGATCTGTAAATTGAGCTAACCTCACTCAACCTAAGGGAAATGAATAATCCCAAATATGTCTCGTGGACATGTAGAGTTGCTCTCTCAGTGCAGATGGGAACAGGCCACATATGTGCAAATCCTTACTGAAACAGTGACATTATCACATACTCAAATTAAATTTGTTTTCTAAAAGGGAAAGCAAAAGCTATTCTTCTCCCTCCTTTCTACACTAGAATCTGGGTTAAAAGGATTCAGTGTCCTGTGATCTCTTCTTACTCCTCCAGCAGACAGCCTACTCTCTAGTCAATGTATTTATTACCATTATTTATTATTTGTTCTGAAGGAAAGACAGAGAACCTCAGCTATGGTCCAAGATTGACAAAAGGCAAAAACATCATCACTGATATGAGGAGTTTATAATCTAAGGGCACCCACTCCTCTTTCAGACCACATAATCTTAATCTCTTTCTTATGACACTCATTATTATGATGATGCTATTTCTAACTACACAAGCTCCTGGAAGAATTGGGAAGACCTGCCATGATTTGGTGGGAAGGAAGTGGTACTGAAGCAACAGCCTGTAAATTCCCTTTTACAGAACACAAGTTGCATTCTACAATGTGTTTTTAAAAATCTCAGATTTTGAAAGTTTATTTTTATACTGGAGATGGCTTGGGTTTAATCACTCTGAGAATCATAATGGCTGATTTGATAAGGATCATATTTCCTTAACTTCTCAGAAGATGGATTTCTTCCAGTCAAGGACAATAAACATATAATAGTCGAATGGTTCCTGGGATTTCAAATAAATAACTTACAAAATTCTTTTGAATGATGCAGAAGTGCTTTATTTATTGACATTTCCCCCTCAAGATCCCCGAATTCTAAAGACCAGAAGTTTTGTCTTTAGGGTAACAGATTTGAACCATTCCTAATTAAGCTGTGTTTCAGATGTGCTTATCCTAGCATGGACTTCCCCCCGGTGACAGTCGTGAGTCACTCCAGCAACTGCAGGGTGGTTGTGCTGTAGGTGTGAAGGGACTCTGAGATCTCTCACATCCATAGCCTTGGTAGGAATGGACAGTCAGTGGCTGAGAGAACAAAAAGGTTTAGGAAATAGGCTCTTTTGAACATAAGCAAGTGGTTGGTGGTGCTCAGCCCAGAAGAAGAGAGATTGAGGAGGCCTCCCAGTACACAAAAGGCTGCTTTAAAGAGATCTGTTTGACTTTGTACATACTAAGGGTGAGGAAAGTGGCTTAAGTCGCAACAACAGAGATGAAAATGAGATATTAGGAGAAAAGATCTCAGTATAGAATAGTTAAAGCCTCACACCAGCCAACCTCCTAAGTCTATAGGATGGCTTCCATGAGAAACTTTAATTGGCACACACGCGAATCCTGTGTTTGGGCCCCTCACTCCAAGAAGGACGTTGAGGCCCTGCAGTGTCCAGAGAAGGGCAGTGGAGCTGGGGAAGGGTCTGGAGCGCAAGTCCCATGAGGAGTGGCTAAGGGAGCTGGGGATATTCAGCCTGGAGAAAAGGAGGCTCAGAGGCTTACCGCTCTACACCTGCCTGAAAGGAGATTGCAGCCAGGGGAGGGATAGGACAAGAGAAATGACCTCAAGTTGTGCCAGGAAAATCACCAGGAAAAATTTATCCACAGAAGGGGTGGTCAGACATTGGAACAGACTGCCCAAGGAACTGGTCAAGTCACCATCCTTGGAAGTGCTCAAAAAGGCGTGGATGTGGCACTTGGGGACAGAGTTTAGTGGTGGGCTTGGCAGTGCTGGGTTAATGGGTGAACTCAATGATCTTAGAAATTTTTTCTGACTTTAGTGATTTTATGATTCCATTTTATGATGGAAATAAATTTTCTAATTATTTTAATTAATTAATTAATCATAAGCAGTATATTATTTCTTTGCATTGTATTAGTCTTAAGTCACTTTTAGCCAGCACGTAGATAAGTTTCTTTACACAAACTGTTATTGTTAAGAGTTTGATTGGGAAGATCATCAAAACTTTAAGTTTTACTAAACTAGCTCTTCGATGAATAAAACCAAATCTGAGAGAGATGTATTTTTGAAAGTGGACACAAAAAATGCAGAATTTATAGACTACAAGGGCATTTTTCAGAAACCAGAAGATAATGAGACTAACAAAGACTCCTGAGTTTGTGCTGCAAAACTCTCTACCTGGGAAAAAGACTGAGAAATAGGGACTGATTAACACGAGAAGCAAGAATAAATAATCAGTAGAGGACAGAATACTAATTAATGAAGAGAATTATATAATTTAGAACCAATGAATAGTCATTCCTTTGTTTGCTAAAAAGGTAGAAATAGGTGGGAAAGTCGGCTTAAAATCGAATACTAGTGAGACGTGGGTGTACTTTTGTGGGGAAACAGCGCGGAGTCGCCGTCTCGGGCCGGGGTGAGTGTGTGGGCCTGCCCGCGGGGCGGGCCGAGCCGCGGTCGTCATGTTGGGCCCGCGTCCCCATGGCAACGGGAGGCCGCGGGACCATCGAGTGCGGCCTCCGGGCGGAAAGAGAGGCCGCTCCTCGGGCCCCTCCCCGCGGCTGCTCTATGCCTCCTCTTCCGGGTTGCGCGGCGGCGTCATGGCGGCGCACCTGAAGAAGCGGGTGTATGAGGAGTTCACCAAGGTGGTCCAGGTAACTCGTCCCCCCCGGGCCAGGATGGGCGGCTCCGAGCTCTGCCGTGCGGCGGGAAGTGTGAGGAAACTCGCTGGCCCAGCCCGGCGTTGAGCCGGGCAGTGCCGCCCGCTCGCCAGGCGTTGAGGCTGGGGCGGCCCCTGAGGGGTTGGGGAGGAGCGGGGCGGGTCGGCCCCGAGTTTAAGAAGGCTGGAGATGGCGGAGGGGAGAGGTCTGAGGGAAGGTGTTCCTCTCAGGGTGAAGAGGGAGAGAGGTTGTGGAGTCTCCCTCACCGGAGATACTCAGAACCGTCCGGACGCAGTCCTGTGCAGTGTGCACTGGGATGACCCTGCCTGAGATGGAGCTTGGACGCCATGATCCACTGTGGTCCCTTCCAACCAGACCCGTTATGTTGATTCTTTGACCTGAGCAGGGCCGTGACTGCTGCGGGGCAGAGGCAGCATCCCCAGCCCGCCACTGGGGAAGGACCCACAGCGAGTTTCCGGGCTGCTCCAGGCCGGTTGGAGTGGGAGAAGTCGCGTTTGCTCTGGATTAGTTGTTTGGTGTTGAAAGCAGTAGGATTTGGCCCAGCCTAGGGTGGGGAGAGTCCGTGTTTTGCGGGGACAGGAACTACCTGGGCAGGACAGTGACAGCCACAGCGGACTGAGGAGGTGTTTCTTCCTGAGACAGATGAAGGAGAGGCTGGTGATGGCCGTGGGATGTGGGAGCTTCCTTAGGCCTCCCCGTGTTCAGTCGTGGAAGGAGTGGGTGTGGATACACTGTTTCTGAGCCGTGTCCCTCTGTCCACAGCAGCCGCACGAGGACCTGTCCACTAAGAAGCTGCGGCTGACCAAGCCCAGCAAATCAGCTGCACTGCACGTGGACCTGTGCAAAGCCACCTCGCCTGCAGATGCCTTGCAGTACCTGCTCCAGTTTGCCAGGAAGCCTGTGGAAGTGGAGAGCGTGGAAGGTGTTGTCAGGATCCTGCTGGAGCATTATTACAAGGTGGTGAAGCTGGAAGCCAAACATGCCTGCTCCTTCTGCTCCTGTTTGCTTGGTGTGGAATGTTGAACAGAGGCTCACAGGCTCCTGAGTTGCTGACTCAGTTGCCAACAGCCTGGGTTGAGAGTGAACAACTGTAGCCCTTGACCCAAGTGATTTCTGATTGTGTTACTTGGTCCCTGTGCTGGTGGCTTCAGGAGCCTGTGATAAGTTATCCCTGCACGTGGCCTGTGTGGAAGTTAACTTGGCAAGGGACAAAAGACATGTCAAGTTTTCCAGGGAGCCTGGCTGTCCAGAGCTGTTCCAGCTTTATCTGACTCATTCCTGACTGATGAGTCCTTACCTTGTTCTTAATTTTCTCTAGCAGTGGAGAAACCTTTTAGCTATTGCTTATGTGGTAAAAAGCAGCATACTTAAAATCACAGAATCATGGAATGGTTTGGGTTGGAAGAGACATTAAAGATCATCCACTTCTGAACCCTCTGCTAGGGCAGGGACACCTTCTTGTTAGACCAGCTTGCCCAAAGTTACATCCAGCCTGGCCTTGCGCACTTCCAGGCATGAATCAGCTTCCTTGGACAACCTCTGGGCCAGTACCTCACCACTCTCTCAGTAAAGAACTTCTTCCTGATATCAAATTTATGAAAAATGTCAGGAATTGGTCTCGTCTTCAATTAGCAAGCAGCAGAACGAAGAAATGGCCTCAGGCTGCTCCAAGGAGGTTTAGATTGTATATTTGGAAAACTTTACATACTGAAAAGATTATCAAGCACTGGAACAGGCTGCCCAGGGCAGTGGTTGAGTCACCATCCCTGAAGGTATTTCAAAGATGGGTAGATGTGGCATTTGGGGACATTGTTTAGTGGTAGACTTGTCAGTGCTGGGTTAAGGATTGGACTTGATGATCTTAGAGGTCTTTTCCAACATAAACGATTCTCTGATTCTATGAAATACAGAGTTCCTGGTCAAATAACACAGATTATTTGTGCTTGAAGTTTGTTTTGTAGCTTGTATTAGAAGAGAGACTCATGAACTTGCAGACAAGATTACACTGGCAAGAACACAGCCTGTTACAGAATCCAGCTTTTAAAAATACTGCTTTCGAAACTACCGTAGCTTACATTATTTTACTTATAGACAAAATTTTCAAAATAACTTGTTTCTTCGTGCTCCGTAACACACTTTCCCTGATCATCTGGAAACCTGACCCTGAAAGCTGAAACAGCGGTGGAAGTTATGTGATGATTTATTTGTTTGAAATGTCATTGTTTTGTTTAAGATGGTCCTGTAATCTCCTGCTCCTTCATCCATATCTATTTTGGTAGGGCAGTCCCATACAGTCTTGATGACAGTATCCATTGTTCAAACACATAACTTCAACCCTAAAATAAAAAATGCTTCTCCGTTCAATTACTACCTTGGGTGTCACATTTGTCACTTGGAGGCTGGGTGTGGCACTGAAGTCTCTCTTCAACACTTGACAGATATAACAGTTGTAGCTAAAATTTCTTGTTGAAAGATGAGATATTTGTTACTGTAATATTTCTGCAACTCTGTGTTCAGTGTTGCTTGGTAGTGTTGTTCGGTAATGCTTGGTAAGATCCACGTAGGACATCAGATGACTTTTTGTCTTTCTACTCTGCATTGGATATCCTTGGCAATACAGTGAAAGAGGGACTGTCCAGTTATGACCAAAAGTCTTGTGTGCATGAGTCTGTAAAAAACTCAAATCTCCAAAATTCATGAACTTTTGAAATTAATTTTAAAGAAATACTGATTGATGAGGCTTACTTAGGTAATTATCACCTGTGACAGCATTTGCTGTTTCTTAAATGAGTAGATGTATGGAGGTAATACATGCTGTTCTCTTTTTTTTTTTTTTTAACCTTGCTGTATTGGGGTTTTTTTGTTTCCTTCCAGGAGAATGATGCCTCTGTAAGACTGAAGATTGCATCCTTGCTGGGGTTGTTGTCAAAGACTGCAGGATTTTCCCCAGACTGCATCATGGATGATGCCATTAACACCCTTCAGAATGAAAGTAAGTCTCACTTTTGATGTGGTGCTTGAGATCAAGGTGGAATCATGGTGTCAAAGCATTTGGGACAGTGGCAAGGCCTTACATCTCAGGTGTATGATTGGGAATTGCTGGTTAGAGTATTTATTTTCTGGTTTTGTGAATGATGACAGATAACACCATGTTCTGAGGAGGAGAAGAATGTTCCTCTGACCTGCCTGCTCTATATCTTTGTTCTAAAGGAGCGCAAAGTTTGCTTTTCCATCTCCATCTGAAAGCTGTTGCTTTTGAGGTTCTCTGTTCTACAGGACAGTTTTGCTTAAAATGGAAATGTGTTTGAAGAGGAGTTTTTTTATATCATGCTAGAGGCCAGCTCATCAAGCTGTATCAGGAGTGTAGCCAGCAGGTCACGGGAGGGCATTATACCCTTTTACTCAGCACTGGTTAGGCCACGTCTGGAATACCTTATCCAGTTTTGTGCCAGATTAGTGTTGGTAAGGTTGGGTGAGTTAGGCAGAACCACTGAGGTGGTAGAGGACTGGAGTATGTGATGTACAAGGCATAGCTGAGGGAGCTGGGCTAGTTCAGGCCTTGAAAAGAGAAGGAATCACAATGTGATTCAGGCCTTCTAATGTGGATCAGTCTGTGATCCTGTAGCTGGTAAGAGTTCAGCGCAGTAGTGCATAGCCTTTCACTCTTCTGTTTTGCAGAGTCTCACCAAGTCCTTGCTCAGCTGCTGGACACCCTGTTAGTGATTGGCACAAAACTCCCAGAGAATCCATCTGTCAGGATGAGGCTGGTGGAGGTAGCCTGCAAGGTAAGGAGACCTCCCTGGGCCAGGGAACTTTTGTCACTGCCACAAGAAAAAAAGAAAGGTAGTCAGTATTTAAATTATTTTCATTTTTCTCAATGAACTGTTACAATACTAACATTAATAACTGCTAGGAAACATAGCACTGTAGCCTGCTCCTGCTACCATGAGGCAGTGATGCCGGCTAGCGTGCCCTTAACGTGGTAGTGGAAACCATGAGAGTGGCTGCCCCCAAGTCTCCTCCGAGATTTTTGTGGGTGGCAGTGAGGGCAGCTGTGTGGCTGAAGCTGCTGGAGAATAGCTATGAGAATCCTGAAACAAAGAACGAAGGAGCGGATACTTGCCTGACGTTCCAAAGAGCTTTATTCCCCAAAGGAGTCAGGGCAAAGTGACAAAGAACAAGCATCTGGATAGGGTTTATAAGCCTTCCACCTCAAGGAGGTGGGAACACGTAACAACCAATGGGGAAACAGAAAGGGGAGGGTTACATATTTAACTGAACCAATGGGGATAACACTGGGGTGGAGGAAAGCCCTTGCAACCAATCAACAGTGGGGAATTGGGTGACAGAAATAGATGTTTCAAGAACAAACTGGGTAGGGCAAGCCTGACAGACAGAGGAAAGGGGTAGCACAACTGAGATTGACAGTACCATATAGGGACAGGGAGGGAGGAGCAGGTTGATGGACACCCTGAGTGGCGGGAAAACTTAGTGAGAAACAACTTGGGGCAAAGCATAGTGAGGGGAAGAAATAGGGGCACAGTGGAACAAACCATTATACTGAGTAACGTTAAATTATTTTTGAATAAAATAACAACAGAATTTTACAAAAACACACACCACCATATAGCACGATGTTTCAAAGGGCTGAAAGAACCATAACAATCCAGTTACATTTGCTTGTCTCTTGTTCCACAGCATCTGACAGATACTTCTCATGGTGTAAGGAATAAGTGTCTTCAGCTAATTGGCTGTCTTGGCCCAGTGGAAAAAGGTGTTGCAAAAGAGGCTGAAAGCCAGGCGGCCAAAGATGTCCAGAAGATAATAGGAGATCATTTTAATGATCAGGACCCTCGAGTTAGGACTGCAGCTATAAAAGCCATGGTAAGTGTAGCTGGTACCATGGAAGAAATGGTTTGGGGTTATATGAGGAAGCTGAGAGAGGGCTGCAAACTAATCCTTAGAGGTTTGGTTTAGAGATTATTTTAATTAACTTAGTAAAAGCCTGTTTAGTGTATCAAAATTACCTGCAAAAATAAGCTAGGTCTTGAAATATTAGAGTTACATGAGATCTCAAAGGGCATTTGAGTGATTCATAACTTCTGTTTCAGCTGTAGCTGAAGAAGCTTTTCAACTTGTTCATTCTTTTGAGTGTGTGTGGCTCTTTCTTTTAGTGACAAATTTACTTCTTGATTTAGTATTGGTTACCGGAACTATAATAAGCCACTAGTGCTCCAAAATGCAGTAGGTATCTGCTTATGATAGGAAACCTGTGTGATAAGTCCAGAAAGAATTTTGTTTGTTTGTTTTAAAGCAAACATTTATGTTTTGCCTCATGATTACATTCATTAGCATTCTCTAACTGTTCATGAGATATACTATACACTGGGGTTTTTTTGTGTTGGGGACCCTTCAGAAGCTTTTAGCTTTACAGAAATGCAAGCAAAGACCATGCATTTCAAAATATTGCTTAATGTGAGTTGCCTGTGAGTGTATGGGGATACAGAAGTTTCTCTATTACCCTTAAAGTTTATAATAATGTTTCATCTAATGTGATGGTCAACAAGGGTCTTTGAATTAATGTTACTAAACTCCAAAGAAAGAAGATGCATTTGAGGAGATCAGATTGCACTTGAATGTCTCTGAAATCTCCCTCTCCTGGATGTTGTACTTACTAATCCTTCTAGAAAGAAACAATGTAGGTCACTTTACTGTCCTTGTGGCTCAGTAATGGAAAGATTTACATGGCATGAAAACTCATTGGCAATGCTACTTTTGGATCCATGTTTCAGGAATGGTAGTAAAGTAATTAATTATCTGTTTTAATTGTGATTGAATGTGGCTAACACTAAAAAATTAGTGAAGGCTGGGACAATGAACAGGCAGTGTATTTGCATAAATTGTTTTTCCCTAATTAAGTATGAATGACTATGAAGTTAAAAAAAATTATACTGAAGTCAAGAATATTATTTAAAATACTTATGGTCAAAGCAATGCAGTATTTTAATTATAGCAGCAATCAAGAAATGCAAGCAGTTCAAACAGAAAAACAGCAGTGAAAACGTAGTCTGTGTCCCTTAAACCTGTACTTACACTTTGTTGCATTGTTTTTTTTTCCCCTGTAGCTACAGCTTCATGAAAGAGGATTAAAGTTACAGCAAGCTATTTATAGTCAGGTAAAACCTTGTATTTGTTTTGTACTTGTTTGCACATCTTTCTCTTTGAGTTCTCTGGCAGTGTGTTTTGTGAGGAGGAGAGCACTGAGGAGAGGAGGAGTATTTTACACTTAGGTTGCCAGTACTCCTTGTTGTTGTGTAACAGTGGAAATAAAAGGGTATTTTGCATCCATTGTGCTTAAATGCACTAAAGCATATGCTTTGTTATATATTGTTTGTTGGGGAGGTGATCATGGGAAGGGCAAGGCGTGACGAAGTCATTCTTGTCATCTGGCAGTCATAGTCTGGAAGTCTTAAACCCTTGTTCAGTTGAGAGTACCCGCGAAGCTTGTATCTGTTAGAACAGTAAAGCTGTGCAGCTGTAGTCTGTATCAAATCGGTTCTGTTGCAGACTAACATTTCATTCTTCTTACATAGTACAGGCAATTCTGAAGTTTATAACATGTGCCTGATTGACTTGATTAGATCTAGTCTGCCTGATCAAACTTGGAAATACTAGGGACTAGCAGGGAAGACTGGATTGATTTTGATTTTTAATCTGTCCTAAGTACCTTGTGATAAGGATGCTGCTGACATTCTGGGAAGTGAATGACAGCTCAGGTGGAGATGTTTCAGGTATATTGGACTATGAATGTTCTTTCAGGCCTGCAAGCTGTTGGCGGATGATTACGAACAAGTGCGCAGTGCTGCAGTTCAGCTGATTTGGGTCCTCAGTCAACTTTACCCTGAAAGGTATGTCCTGTGTGCACTGTCCTCAAAGTACTGGCCAAGTAATCATCCTAATCCTGAGAGTTTTGTGCTAGTAGGTCTGAGGAGGAGCTGTTAGGAAACTGATGTGTACAAATGGCTGACGCCTGATGAGAATGCACTGATGTTTTGGTTCCTGGTATTTGTTGAACATTCATAGTAAATCAGCATGGTTGTTTCTTATTGATGCCATCCAGTGTGGAATGCAATCAACAAACTGATTTCTCTTTGTCAGCATTGTTCCGATTCCTTCTTCTAATGAAGAAATCCGCTTGGTTGATGATGCCTTTGGAAAAATTTGCCATATGGTTAGTGATGGCTCCTGGGTTGTAAGAGTACAAGCTGCAAAGTTATTGGTAAGTTGCATTTTCTTCTCCAGCAGAGAATAGTTTCTCTTAAGTTACTTGACTTTTCATATATATTTGGAAAAAAAAAAAAAGAACGGGAGGATGTTTAAAACCGTATAAGTAAATTTCTCCCAAAATTCTGAGGTGAAAGAAATGCGGAAGTTGAGGAAACCCAAGAGTTTTTCAGCTCAACTGTGCAGTGATTCTTTCCTTGAGAGTAGATGGTTGAGCATTAAAGAAAAAAACAAATCCTTGTCATAATTCCCTGCCCCTACTTCTCTACCACAGGACATGTGAACCAACTGAACTCAAGAAAAGACACATTAACCTCAGTGGGAAAATAAGATGTTCTTATTCTTAAGTTCAATTTTTTAGACTCTGACGTACAGTAGTGTCAGGCATTGCATAAAGCTGTAAGATTGAGTGGATAAGATTGGATGCCATATTGGGATAAGTCAGGAAATTATATGGTGCAGTTTAGAATAATCCTGTTTCTTCCTTTTGATATTTTTTTTTCCTTTAGGGTTCTATGCAACAAGTTAGCTCCCATTTCTTGGAGCAGACACTTGACAAGAAGCTCATGTCAGATCTGAGGGTATGTAAATGTTTGGGTATGTTTTCCTGTGTATAGGTACTAAAATCACACAAGAGGTATGTTAATATTGAATGTGGTTGTTCACCTTGTCCTTGCCTGAGGGTTGCTGAGAGTTAATTGATGGTGACAGGTTTTGTTTTAGATTAAAGTCAATTAAGCAATTGCTAGTTTTAGATTTCATTAACCAAGCATGTAAGAAACAGCTCTAGGCTATTCAAGTTTTGCAACAACTGAGAGGTAAACATTTGTGGTGTTCTGAGAGTTTTTTTTGCTAAAAGCTTTGCTTATTATGTATGGAAAGATTGCATCCTAGTTCTAGGAGCAAGCTCTTGAAAACATCCTTCAACCTCTGATCCAAAAACATCAACATTTCAAGAAACATCAGTAGCTAAAGGCTATTCAGCCCTGTGAGCAAAATTTTTCAGTAGCATTCTTTCCTTAAGCAACGTGCTCAAGGTTATGTTAATTTTTTTTCTGTCTACAAAAGAACGATGAAGAGATGCTTTTTTTTTGTGTGCTGCTTTGTAAAGGCTGTTAAAGAAAGTGCTGTGCAGCTTTATTTAGAGCATGTGGAAAAGGAGGCAGACTAGTAAGCACACTGAATGAATATCCCATTTTACACATTGCTGAACTCTGGATAGTATTGATAGCATTAAAATATTTAATTGCAGTTTTACAAGTTGAACTGTAAAGTGATAGCATTTTTGCAGATCACTTATTGGCTTCTTAAGTAGATGGGCCTTTGTTCTGACCCAGTTTGGCTGTTTTTACAATGGATGTGTAAGAATATGTTAATTAAAATGTTTTTGTTATTATCCTTTCCCTACATCAAAACTACAGAGAGTTACTGGCAGTTAGAAATACCCATAGAAGAGTAGGTACTGTTTGCTTTTCTTAGCACTTGCATGTGTGTCAATGTCTGAGCCTCCAGCTACATCTATTTTTAGATCCAGTTTAATATTTTGTTCAATCATCTTTTGAGGTTTACATGGTTGTAACTGAAACGCTTGTTTGGACAGAGGAAGCGCACTGCACATGAACGAGCCAAAGAGCTCTACAGCTCTGGGGAGTTTTCAAGTGGCAGAAAGTGGGGGGACGACGCTCCCAAAGAGGAAATTGATACTGGTGCTGTCAACTTGATTGAATCAGGAGCTTGTGGAGCTTTTGTTCATGGCCTGGAAGATGAGATGTATGGTAAGTATTGACTGGCCATGGAATAGCTAAATGGGGGAGATGCTTTTTTTTTTACTTTAATTCAAATAATTTTAATAATTTTAATATTTAGGTGGTACCTTTTTCCTTTGTTTTGAGGAATCTGAAGTCAGAAAGCAGAAGACTTTCATTCTGTTAACTGCCAAAACGTTGATTCTCTGGGGCTTTTCAGCAATTCATAAAGTGCTATGTAGCAAGTTAAAAATGCATTGAAAGCTCCAAGCAATTAAAATGCCAGGAAGAATAAAACAACCACAGTTTAATTAACTAAATTAGTTTGCTTAAGATACCAGTTAATGCTATGCTTGCAAAAAACACTATGAAATACACAGTATTTATTGATGGGTTGGAGACCTGTTTTTCACCTGCAGGTCCCTTTTGCAGATGCTTATGGCAGCAGCAGGGGCTGTATCAGAAGTGAGACTTGATTTGAAGATTTGCCTGTGAAATGGTCCCCAGTGGGTCCCTGCTTAGGCTCTGTTGCCCTCAGCGTTTCCTTAGCATCTCCTGTCCTTAGCCCAGCCCTTGAAGAGTACAAGGCCTCACTGTTGGGTGAATGTCCTTTTAAACCAGACAGTTTTAATTAATTTAGAGTTAATTCCGTGCTCCTCTTAACAGAGGTTCGAATCGCTGCAGTTGAAGCCCTGTGTATGTTGGCTCAGTCCTCACCTTCTTTTGCGGAGAAATGCCTGGATTTTCTGGTTGACATGTTTAATGATGAAATTGAGGAAGTCAGATTGCAGTCAATACACACAATGAGAAAAATTTCCAACAATATCACGCTACGAGAAGACCAGCTGGATACTGTGTTAGCTGTCTTGGAGGTAAGGAATTCTCGAGGAGGGCAAGAATTGCTTTCCTGCTTGCTTTGGGGTGCTTAATTATGTACTGCTAATCAGTTCCTTCCTCTGAGAGCAAACCCACCCTTTTTTTGGGTTTCTTGACTCTTTGAACTCTGCCAAAGGTTCCTAAAATCTGGTAGCTTGTAAGCACTGGGACAACAGAATACTTCTGTGTCCTGGTTTGAAAGACCGGTATCTGCCAGCAAAAGCTGGAATCTCCCTTTGAATAGAGAATGTAAACCCCCTCCCTCAGATTATTATAATTTTGCAATTAGCGGCTCTCAGGCAAAGATTTGGGAATAGGAATAACAGTTCTTTACTAGGAATATTAAAACAAACAAACAAACAAATGTAATAGCACCGAGGGACAAGCAAAACAAAGCAAACAAAACCCTAGAAAAACCCTGACAGAGTCAGGGATGTGACCTGACACCCTGTTGGTCAGGGTATTAAAAGCAGTCCAGATGAAATCCTCCTGGAGTAATAGATGCAGTTTTGTGGAGTGGAGATGGTCCTGTAGGAAAGCCCAATGATGACGAGATGAGTCCACATCTTCCTCTGGGAAGAAATCCAGTGGAAAACAAGCAGGGTCCTCTGGTGCTCCGACTTCCTTTGAATGATGAAGTCCTTTGAATGACTTCCTTTCGGAAATGGCGCCCTTAGGACCGACTGCCCACTTTCAACTGCTGTTCACAAGAAAACCTGCTCCACCTTTTTGTTTTGGTCAAGTACTCGTAAGTACCCAGCAATTAGTTCCCTAGCAAACCACCAGGAAAAAATTCCACAAACACAAAGGAAACAAATCCAACCCCCAACATTCTGAAATGGACAAATTTTAGATAAAAACTCTTCCTTTGATCACTGTGCTGTTGCCTCCATATGTTTCCTTCTGTCTTGTGTTGACGTCCAGCACTTCATGCACTTCATGTTGCATGCAGCTTCATTTTCTTTCTGCTTCCTTGACTCAGCTGCTTTGGCTACATTTTTACTCACCAAGCAGAGCTGGCCATGGGTCTGAGATCTTTTTTCTCTTGAGAGTGTTTGTCAGTGTGCTCTGCCATATAATTTTGAGTTTTCCCAACCAGCATCCTCCCAGTTAGTGTTCAGCCAGGATTCAGGGAATAGCATGAGTCAGCTGCTCTTCTGATTGATGAGGTTTATCCAGGAAGAGATTTTGGCTGTATGAATGGTACTGTGTCAAACTGTCCTCTCAGACCTGATTTATTTGCTGAGCTATAGCCCCTGAGGCATTTTTTAAAATCTACTGCTTGTGGTAGGCAAGTTCCTTCTTCTTTTGGGAAGTGCCTTGGGAGGTGCTGCAAATCCACTGTTCAGCCTCTTCACCTTTTATTTCCTTGACCCAAGACAGCAATTGGGTCAGTCGTGCCTCAGGAAGTAGCAAACTAATTAAACCTATTTTATCAGTCTGTAACAAATGCTGTGGAGCATGATCTGACTTTGCAAATGCAGCAATGAGCTTTAGGTGCCCCACATTTTTGTTATTATTTACGTATGTTGTAGCTGGAGACCTGTGCATTGAGGTATGAAAATGTCCTGGTTAGGCTGGACTCTCCTGTGCTGACTTACCATGTATGATAAATCCTATGTGTATTGTGGCTTATATTATCATAATTATCATCAGGCATTGGGATAGCTTAAGTGTAGAATTATTAACATTTTAATGGATTTACCTGATTCTGAAAGATGCTTGGTGCTTTTCTGTGAAATCCATCTTCCAGTACAAAAATAAAGGATGCAGAAAAAGACCATTAACTTTGGTGCCTAAATTGGTTCCAGCAGCGTAAATATGGAACACCAGGGCATTGAGGGTAACTTCTGTTTTCACCCCACTGCTTTCACTTTATCAGAATAATTCTACCAGGTACTCCTTGCTTTTCTGACCAGACTTTGGAATTTGCTTTCCCTGTTGTCCTTGATCTCAGTTTCTGTTGAGTTGTGCTCATCTCTGTCCCTTCATGGTCTTCTTCCTTGCTTGTCTCTGTACCGCATTTCTGGTGGGTTTTATTAGTGGTCTGGAGTATTTTATGTCTATGGTCATTCCAGTCCTTAGAGTTTGTCTTCTCTGTGGTCATAGTCTGTCTTGGACCAACACAACCCCTTTGATCATTCGAGTGTGTTGGCTGTCATTTAAGAGCCTTTACAAGAGGATTGCCCTTTCTTCTTTTGTGTAAGACAGTGATGAATGAGCTGTTGATACTTAGCAAATTGTAATTTAGAAAAGGTAAAATCCACCATTGAAAAGCATCCAGTTCTTTTATCCTATCAAATTTTCATGATGTGTCCAGCAGCACCAGGCAAATACTGATAGCAAGGAAAATGGTGATACAAGGATATGGGATGTCAAGGTGGTTTTTGGCAGAAGGAATGTAATTAATTCAGCTGAATATTCTAGTCTGTCTGGCCATTGACATGTCCTCAGTGCTTACTCAGACCCTCTGGAGGCTGGTGACTGGGCTGAAAGCCTGTGGAATTCAGCTCCCTGGGTTGAAAAGGATAAAAGGCTGCTGTAAAAATGCTAAAACGGTCTTTGGTGATTGTTTTACTGAGTTGCCCAACACCTTCCTTTTCTGTTGCTGCAAAGATACAACATCAACCAAACCTAGTAGTGATTTTTGCTTTGCTTGAGTGGGTCAGCAGTGAAGCAGTTCCCAGGAAGCACATAGGAGGATGAGACCAGGAGTCCCTGCAGAACTTGCCTGGTCTGTCACTTCATCTGTTCTTAGCTTTGGTGACTAGAAACAGGCACTACAAGACCTATTACTCACTACCACTACCTACCTACCACTACTCACAGACCTCTTTTATTAACTCAGCCAAGGAACAAAGGCTGCCACCTTTGAGGTAAATGTGTGTGCAGGCATGTTTCGCTCAGCAGTGTCTGGGTTGGGTTTTTATTTTAGGATTCTTCAAGGGACATTCGAGAAGCACTTCATGAACTGTTGTGTTGCACCAATGTTTCAACTAAAGAAGGCATCCATCTTGCACTGGTGGAGCTGCTGAAAAACCTGACCAAGTATCCCACAGACAGAGAATCCATATGGAAGTGAGTGTGTTCAGTGTCCTTGTGTGTCTACTTACTTTCCTTTTCCTTTTAGTAAGTGAGGTGCTAGGAAATACTGAGCTTGCTAAGGAGGTAACAGGTATTGCAGGTGTGCAATCCTGTTACTCTGTAAATATGTATTTATTCATGACTGATATGGAAACTCTGTTGTTCTTGCTTGTCAATACTTGCACTGGGAATCCAGATGTGATGACCACTCCTGGAAATGTTCCCCTATTCGAGGTACTCAATGCATTCACAGGAAAGATGAATTCTATTTAAAACCTCATCTGTTCTATGCAAGTGTTTTTGCTCACTTTGACATTGAGTTAAATAGTAATATTTACCAGCAGGTGACTGTAGCAGTTGTGATAAGTGGATTGGCCATGTGGCATTGTGCTGTCAGAGGATTTTTTCTGTCCTTGTAAAAAAGGTAAAAAAAGTAAAAAGGTAAAAAAAGGAACTTTAGTGTCAGATTTTTTGGTTGTTTAATGGAAGTAATAAAGGGAATGGTGCTCCACACACATGGTTTGAGATGGAATTCTTAGATATTACTGGAAACACTTATGTTAGCTTGCTTTGACTTCCAGTATACTTTTACATTGGTTTTGGAGTTTGAGGGTTTTGAGGTTTTACCTCCTATCTTCCTTATTTCTGAAGAAAAAAAAAAAATGTACTCATTCATTAGTCTTTAGTATAAGAGCTTCCTGGACTGTATAACTCCAAGTGTTAACTATTTTATGGACACTTTAGATTAAAAAAAAATTATTACTGCTTGTTCTTTCAGTTTTCTCAGATCCTATAAAATATTAATGCAAATGGTCAGTTGTAAAGAAACAGTGAGCTGGGACAGCAAGATTTTCTTGCTGACTGTCTAAAAGTGTTGCTGCAATATAAAGTAGTAATGCTTTAGAATATGGTATTTTGAAATGTACCTGTTTACTAACATATATTTCAATCTGTGTATTTGCAGATGCTTGAAGTTCCTCGGAAGCAGGCATCCCACTTTGGTGCTTCCATTAGTCCCAGAGCTGCTGAGCACGCATCCGTTCTTTGACACTCCAGAACCAGACATGGATGACCCAGCCTGTATCTTTATTCGTGAAACCACTTGATAATTTTGACTGCAGTAGATTTTAGTCGTGATTTCCTGACTCACATTTCTTCAACCATTTCTCACTGTAGCAGACAAACAATCCTGTGCCTGTTTCTGAATCCCTTTGCACTTAGTTTGTTACTCAGCAAGTGATGGAAAAACTGTTAGCTGGAACCGTCTTCATAAATATCAGTGGACTACAACTGGTCTTCTTTTTATGCTGTGATAAATAATCAAGCAATTTGTCAAGGTTTAGGCTTTGCAGACGAGCCCTTCGATGTCAAAACATTTGTCTAGTTTGCAGTAATTTTGAAGATGCTTTAGCTTTTAAATAAGAAGAGTGTTTTTCTGTTTCTGTTTTCTTTTTAGGTAAAATTTTTGCTGTGCTCACTGCTGTGCAGTTTATAAAACAGCACCATCTCTAAGTACAGCAGTTCCTGAATCCCCATAATGCTTTGAATTTTTCATCTTTCTGAAATAATTCAATATCAGAAATCCTTATATTATTGTTAGTTTTTCCAGTGCTTTAGAATACAAACGATTATTGATACACCATTCTCCTCAAAAACAGGCGATGCCCTGGAAATGCATTTTTTCCATTGTTGTTCTGCTTGGTTCCCTTCTGTGTGATGGCAGAACATGATGTTATTTCTGATACATGCTGAGACACATTGGACTGGAACCTTCCTCTAGAAGCTGCTCCTTATTTTTCTCACCAGTCACAGGCCATCGACCAGAAATTCTATACAGATTAAGTGAATGCCTTGTGAGAATTGAAACGGGTTAGAATCAGGTGGAGAGAAATGAATCTGTAATAAATGGTTTAGTAATAATTTGAGTAAAGTTGTCCTGTGAATTGAGAATTAAAGGAACATTGCAGGGGGAAGAGTGCTGTTATTTAAGTCAGTGCACCTTCCTGCTAGGAACCAGAGAATATTATGTTAGAGAATATTTTGGAGGTAACTTGCCACCAAATTTTACAGAGGCATATTATGTGAAGATAGGCCTGTGAGCCAGAAGCTGGGGTAAACCTGAATAGCATGTTTCCAGTGTAAACTGATATTTAAAAACATGATTTTGTTTGCTTCAAAGCACTTAGGAAATTTGAATCAGAGCTTATGCTTGGGATCAGCCCTGTTGCAGGTGTCAGCCTTTGGGCTAACTTCAAAAGCCTTTGTCTGCTCTCTATTTCTGCAGGTCTCAGACTGTGAAAATGTGTTTTCTATTTCAGAATTATCTTTCTGTGTTTGATTCTTTGGGTTGCTTAAAGTCTGTGCAGAGTGATGTTTTTCAGGGCGTCTTAGGTAATGCAGCAATTTTCAAAGACTTGGCAGTAAATGTATAGTTTTGGATGCTGTTAGGGAACCAAAAAAGCAACCTGGTCTAGTGGGAGGTGTCCCTTCCCATGGCAGGGTGGGTTTGGAACTGGTGGTCTTTAAGATCCCTTCCAACCAAACCACTCTGTGATTCTGTGGTGCAAACTGGTGAGCACAGTGTAAGCTGTGAGGAAGAGTGAAGCTCCACCTAATGCGCATGTTCTGTACTTGGGATCCCTGGCTCCTTTCCTTTGTGTTGCCTCTGAGCCATCCCATGTTGGCAGTAGCATCCTTTTTCCAGTATGGCTCACCCTGTAATGTTTGCACTTTGTACTTGGTTTTCATCTGCTCAGACAGCTGTTTCTTCGGGTTTTGCTCAGTATTTTCCAACTATAAAGAACTTGCTAGACAAATCCTGGCCTAAGAAAGGGTTGTTGACTTATTTTAACTTCCCATCCCCAAGGAGCTCTTCATGCTGTTTTTCATTTTTCTTTAACAATCCAATTGCAATAGACATTGCTGTTCTGGTTCTGATTTTTAATGCTGCAAAAAGTTGCCCAACAATGCCTGCCCTGTTCTCTGACCATACATTCAGACATTATGCATATCTTCGGGACAGTCTCTCTCACCTGGTCCCTCCATTAAGAGTAAGTTGAACTGCTTTGTTTTGGACTTGGACACCTGTTAGAAATATTGCCAGTCTCTTCCATGTCTGTCTGTGTGTAACACTTAGATTCTAAAAGGTTTTTCTCCTGTGCACCACGGGAACTAATATTGAAATGGGCATTAAGGCAGGAGAGACAAATGTTAAATTGTTGCAATATGGAATTTGTAATATTTTGGGGAGAATAGTAACATTATTGCTCTCAAGTGAGAATAGTAAATGGTTTGCTGATTAGGTAAGAATACTGGGAGAGCAGTATTCCTGGGAGTTTTCTGTAGCTCTGACTCTGTGTGTGGGAAAGTCCTTTGTAGATCTTCCAACATTTCACTTGTGTCCTACCTGAACAGTTTATTCATGGGCGAAATGTGTTCCACTCTGCTTTGCAACATGCTTTTCCTCCATGGAAGTGTGGGTAGGATTGAAGTTGCCTGTAGGTCTTACCACAGCTCATAAAATGAGTGGTGGTTTGTGCAGTCTCAGACTTCTCTTGACTTCACTGTGTCAGAGTTAATAGATGAGGAAGATATTTCCCTCAAAGGGATGTTGAAGTTTAACCTGAGGATTTCTAGTGCAAGTGTATTGTAAAGTGGGGAGGATTGACTAACAAAGATGCAGATTTGAAAGCCTTGGTATAAATTTTGTATTTGAGAAATGAATTGGAGCTCTCAGTTTCTTGTTAAATAGATGTCAGCATTCTGCAGTGTTATTCCTTGTGTTAGATTTTTCTCTTATTACTTTTGTTTGTGTGTGTTCCTTCTCACTTAGTTGCCAGGTAGAAAGCTGGTGTCTTCTGCTGTCTCTCCCAGTATTACCCCACATGAAGATCCCTCCCAGCAGTTCCTGCATCAGAGCCTGGAGAGGGTTTACAGCTTTCAGCACCTCGACCCACGGGGCATACAGGAGCTGCTGGAATTTACCATCCGGTAAGGCCTCAAGCTGCCCTGTTTATGGAAAGATGTGTCAGGATGCTCAGTTACTCTGCTGCAGGCGCTTTGCTTCTGAATATGAGTGTTGTAATTTGCTGTCTAGCACTTAACTTGAGCCTTCCTTTAGAGACTTTTGTGATAAAAGAGTGTTCCTGACCTGTTTTCAAATCAAATTGATGGTCTCAGGTCTGGCACAGCCCCCCAGAATAACCAGTGTGCATTTTGGGCAGGGGGCATCTTTTCAGAGCATGGTAAGAGTTAGGTCAGGGTTTTCTTTTTGGACTGTTCACTTATGCTAAAATACTCTGGTTTTATGGTTTATGGGTGACAGCCTTGTGTCTCATTCTCAGTTTTGTGTCCTTGTAATTTTGATCATATTATTTGTAATGTACATGCACAAGATTTTCTTGTTTTGTTTTGTTTTTTTCTTTTGGAGGGGGGGGCAGGGAAATGTATTGTCCCCTTTGCTCTTGCATTGTCTGGGTCCTGTGGCCTTTCAGCAGGAAAGAACCTGCTTCTGGTGTTTTGGGTTCTCATTGCCACTCCCGCTTACAAAGGACTTGGGCATTCCTCATCAGTTTTCAAATCAGAGAGCTTTTCCAGGAATAGAAAACATTCTTGCATGCTGCTGTCTGCTGCTGGATAGATAAGGGTGTGTGGTGTTGCTTCTTAGTGTGGGTTTTATGCTGCCTCTTCCATTTCATCTCTAGATTGATTTACACAAACAAAACACTTGAAAAGGATCCTTTCAATGTGATTCCTCTGCTTGGAAAGAGCAAAAGAGCCTTATTTTAAGACCTAGGAAAACAATCCAAAATGCTTTGTTTGGAATATGGAATTTTTAAAAAAGCTTAATTATTTTTATTCCTTCAAAATAGCTGCCTTCTGTTGTGTATATGTTGCTGTGAATCACTGTCACACCCATCCGCAGCAGAGAGTAAACAGTGTGCTCCTCACTGAAAACCCAGCTGTGGGAACTGTGAGGTTTGTCCTCAGCTGCTTTGCAGCTGCTGTGTGCCAGCCTAAAATACAGTCTCAAAGTATTTAATGCACTAAACACTTGAAACAGGTAATCTCTAGGCCAAGCATCCAGAACCTCTCAGGCATGAGGGTCTGGGAACCTTCCAGGCCAGGACTCTTTTCATTTTTTGAGTTGATGGAAATTATCGGCTTGGCTTTTTTCCTGATGGGATTGCCCCCCAGGAAATCATACTAAACCAAATGCTCTTTTCCATCTTTAAGACAAAGGGAGGATTTGGACAAAGCCAAAAAAAGTGTTAAAGGTTATTTTGCAGAGGGCAAGATATCCCTGCACCAGCAATTTGGTTGCTGAGAGCAGAAGGATAGAAGCAGCTCACAGCAGTGGATTTTGTCATGGAACATAACTCTCTCCTCCTTTATCATTGTCATCCACAGAAATAACAGACCTTGTGGAGTTTGTGTCTACTTGGGACTCAGAGTTTTGACTACAGAGCCTGGGGGAGGAGCATCAGTCTGCAGTGTGGTTAGAAATGTAAGACAGGCTGTTTAGCAAATCTGTCTGTGGTTTAGTTTCTCCATCTATATGAGATTTTTTTTCCTTACAGGGATGTTGAAATCTGTTTAACATTTGTAAGGAAATAGAATTAGTGGAATTAAGTGCTGTATAAGACTGGGAAATTGAATATCTGCCTAGTTGTTAGCTGAGAGATGACATCGTGTTCCCCATTAGTGTGTTGTGATGGATTGTGACATGGGAATTAAGCCCCCAGGAGCCTCCTCTTCACTCTGCTCTCTGGAAAGAGATAAAATGGAATCTCTGTGTAAGGTTGAGGCTGGCTCAGCTGTTGGTGCATTGCTGTTGAAGGAAAGCACAACCCCTCACTATAAGAGACATTGAGGGGCTGGAGTGTGTCCAGGGAAAGGCAACGGAGCTGGGAAAGGCTGGAGCACAGGTCTGGTGAAGAGCAGCTGGGGGTGTTTAGCCTGGAGAAAAGGAGGCTCAGGGAGGCCTTATTGTTCTCTACAACTGCCTGAAAGGAGGCTGTAGCCAGCTGAGAACTGGTCTGTTCTCCTGAGTGACAAGAGGATAAGTGGAAGCAGCCTCAAGTTGTGTCAGAGGATGTTTATTTTGGATCATAGGAAAATGTCTTTATGGAAAGGGCTGTCAAGCACTGGAAAGGGTTGCCCAAAACAGTGGTGTATTCACCATTCCAGGAGGGATTTGAAAGACATGTAGATTTGGCACTCATGGTGGGCTTGGCAGTGCAAGCTTAATGGTGGGACTGCATGATCTTAGCGATCTTTTCCAACATAAATGATTCTATGATTCTCTGCTTAGGAAAGATTTTCTTTGACTGCATATTATACAGATAACCTGATGGATTTTTGTTAATGTCTCAGGGCTCAGCAACTCTCTGGTTTGGCAGAGCCAAAGATTCAGAATTGCATCCTAAATGCAAAGATAAATCTAAAATAAACAAAATAATCATCTGAAAAAAAATTGATAACACAGTAGGAAATGTGGAAGTAAAGTGACAATTTTAGTAGACTTTGGATCAAAGCAAAGTGTAGAGAAGAAAAGGCACATGTTGAAACCACATCATCCAACCTATTTTCAGTTCTGTAAGAAAAATTAATTTTGTTTTTTTAATGCACACTTTAAGAAAATTTGGATAGCAGTAGAGAACTAAAACCTTTTGGGTTCCATTAACTGACAATTTTTTTCTATCATATTAAAAGCTGCTTATATTGCTGTGTGATTTACAAGAAATACCAGGCAACACACACCATCTAGTTGGGCAAATATCAGTACATCAGATTCTAGCTTGGCTTAAAAGGGAAGCTCTATTTCAGATACACTTGGTTGCATGAGCCTAACATGTTCCAAACAACCTTTCTTAGCCAACATGAATAGTTAGATTTCCCAGCAGTGTAACACAAATGGGTCATTAGCTGCTGTAGAAGGCTGGAGTGTTTTAAGTTAAATCTGGAGCTGCCGCTCTGTGTGGTTCCCATGGGGCTACAGAGTAATGTGGGTTGACAGACTTAATGCTTCCACTGCTGTGCTGGTGTCAGCTTCCCAGAAGAAGGGACATGCCGAGTCCCAAGGTGCAAACTGGTTTGTAGTGTGTGTTTTGCTGCTGTTTCTGGTGCTTGTTCTAATAAAAGCAGGCAGCAGGAATAGCTGCCTTTATTGTCACTGCCTTCTGAGTGTGATTGGATTAAACTGTTCTCTGTCTCAACATTATTTTCTCTCTTTTTTTTTTTTTTTTTACATGCTTCAGTGATCTTCAGAGGCTTGGAGAGCTGCAGTCAGAACTGGCAGGGATGGCAGATTTCACTGCAACTTACCTTCAGTGTCAGCTGCTCCTCATCAAGGTTTGACTTCATCTGGGTTTTTTTGAGCTGTTCTTCAAAAATGCCCCCAGTCCATCACAGTGGCATGCTTTCATGTTTTGATGTTCATGCTGAAAAGTGATGTGTGATGAAAGAGCAGGTTCTGTGGATTTCTGATAATCCTGCTTCCCTCCTGTGACAAATAATTTATGCAGTAACTTTGCCAATGCAGACCTCTGCTGCTGTACCTAGGGCTTTTGTTGGTTCACAAGCATTTTGTCAGTGCAGAGTTTATTATCTGACAGAAATCACACTGAGGGCAACTGTGTTAGGAGAGTAACTTTTCCCTGCTGGTGCCTACTGGAATGTTTTTTGTTAGACTGCTGCTTTGAGTGTCATTTTTATAGACGGTGATTTGCACAGATAGCTTTATTGGCACCAATGCCAGAGGAGTTCTTAAGACTTGGTATCAGTCGTGCTTTCTTTTTTATAGTGCTGAAATGATCTATCTATTTAATATTAGCAGGTCAAGTAGCTACTTAGACACCATTGCAGCAGCCCTTTGCGAAAGCCCCTTTTCAAAGTCAGCTTCTTGCTGTAAACAGGAACTAATTTTTTACTTCATAGAAAATCTTGAGCTGGAAGGGACCGTCTAGTTCCAACTTCCCTGCCGTGGTTAGTTATTCCACTGGATCAGATTGCTCAGGGCTGTAAGCTGGCAGTAGTATTTAAGTTAGTCTCTTGGCATTTTTTGGTGTTTGAGTGTAACTTACATCTAAAGCAAGCAGCAAACAGGTTTCCAGAAGGGACTCAATGAAAGCTTTGTTATGTAAAACCAAGGATGGATTTCAGTTGCTTTGCTAATGCATAGTTGCCAGATGGCATATCTCATGGTAGCCCTCAAATCCTTGGAATATATTTATCACCCAGAGTTATTTCAGATGAGCAGTGGTACATTTCAGTACAATCCAGCTAAATCCAAAGTGAAACGTGCTGTGCAGGCAGAGGACTAGCATTTGGAGATAGCTTTGTTGCCCTTCTCCAGGGTTTGACTGGAATGAACCAGATGGGTTTTGCATCTGGCACAGTTGTGCTCTGTTTGGAAGAAAGGTAAAAGCTGCATCAGCCATTCTTGGCTTGAGCTGTAGAACAGTCAATAGATCAGTGATGCAGAGGAATCACTAATGTGCATGGAATGAAAAGTAACTGATAATATCAGAAATCACAGAATGTCTTGGGTTGGAAGGGATTTTGAGAATCATGTAATTCCAGACCCCTTCTTAAAAGCAGGGACACCCTCCACTCAGACAGTACAATTAGAAACTCTGAGAACCTGAATGTCCAAGTAGCCCTTTTCAGTAGACTTCTTTCCAGTTGCTTCTTTTCCCAACAGAAAAAAGCTTCTGGGGGAAAAAGCATCTTCATTTCCCAGCCTCTCAATGCTCAAAAGGTTCCATACCTTTAAAGGCTTTACACACCCTGTGATTTTACGGATAGTTAACTGGGATTCTTGGGGCCAGCCTGCGTGAAGGATACAGTCTGCATGTTCTTGAGCTTTGGCTACAGCCAGCCTTGTGCATAGCTGTGTCTAAGGACAGGCAACTTCTAAAAGGATGCAGATATAAATCATCCAGTCAAGCTTTCTACATTTTTTTTTTAACATAAAGCAAAAAGCAAATAGGTTGTGGTAGACAGTTGGGGGGTTTTTTAGGGTGGGTTTTTTTTTTAGGGGGTGGTTTTGTTTTGTTTTGGTTTTGGTTTTTCTTTGGGTTTTGTTTTTGTTTTTTTGGTTTGCTTTGTTTTTAATACCAATGCCAGCAGCTGAATTAGACACAATATTCGTAGTAACTCCAGGATCTTTGGTGGAGCAGAGGAAAGTTCAGAAACGTGGCTGTGGAAGTAAGTGTTTTTCTGGGGACAGTTGTTTTTGTTTCCACTTTTAACCTTCTCTCTGAGGTTGCCCCGATCTTGGTCTCAGGGGGTTGATAGCAAGTGGGCTGTTGGTTTTCTTTATGAAGTACAAGGAGTTTGGCGTGATGAGTCTCTCATTCACAGCTTTGTTAATATTATTCTCAACTTCCTTTGTATTTTCTAGTTGTATAGGTATCTCTGTTTCTTTATAGAACAATGTGTATTTTTGGAGGCCTTGGTTCCCTGTGTTGTATTTAAAAACACAAAAGAAAGCTTTGGCATGCTTTTTCAACCAGCTATTTACACTGAATTGCATAGTTATCATAATTTCTTTTTTTTTTTTTTTTCTTGTAGGCCTTGCAGGAGAAGTTGTGGAATGTGGCAGCTCCCCTGTACCTGAAACAGAATGCACTGGCATCTGCTGCAGCAAAACAGGTGAGGTGGAAGCAGCTGGGCTTGCTCAGAGGCCAGTCCTTGGGTAGGAGTCTTTCATTGGCCATGGAACAATAATGCACTTCTGACCTTCCACTACCATAGGCTGTCCAAGTAAATCTTAGTCCTCCAGACTGGGGTCATTTCCCTCCTCTTCAAAAGATGAGTGGTGAGGGAGGGAAGTTCATGACCACTGTAAAAAGGCAAATATCACACTAATCTTCCGGAAGAGTAAGAAAGAAGATCCAGAAAACTGTGGGCTGCTTGTCCTTGCCTCTTTTCTGGGGAAGGTTATGCACCAAATACTTACAAAAGCTATTCCTAAACAAGATCAACAAAGCTACTTGGAACAGCCAGAATGCATTTCTCAAGAACAAATTATGGCTGACCACCACCACTGCTCTCTGGGGTGAGGGGACTGGTGCTGTGAACAAGGGGAAGGCAATGGAAGTTGCAAAGCTTGGATACAGTCTCCCATCATTTCTTTTTCACCACACTTGGTGGGATTGTTGCTGGATAAATAGGTGGTAAGCATCCTGCAAATTGAGGAACCAGTTGATATGCCGGAGGGCATGGCTGCTGGTCTGGACAGACTGGGGAGCTGGGATGATGGGAACCTCATCATGTTCGGTACATTGAATATGAGGCACTGCAGGAGACCAACTGCAAATGGGACAACTTGGTTTGGGAAATGACTGGGGAGATGCCATCTGGAGGGCTGTGTCCTGTGTTGGCCTCCCCAGTAGAAGGAAGAGGCTGACAAACTGGGGCAAATTCAGCAGAGGGCCACCAATGTGGTCAGGAGTTGGAGCACATTACCTGCAAGGAAAGGCTGAGGGAGCTGGAATTGTCCAGCCTGGAGAAGAGCAGGCTTCAGGATGGATTTACTTCTGTCTAGCATTGTATCATTACAGGATATAAATGAGACAGAGCCAGACTACTCTGGACAAGAGGCAGTTGGTGAATGATGAGAAATTTTGATCAGCTATAAAGGGAAAATTTCCTTTAAAGATGGTTAAGTACTGTTGCTCAGAGAGGTGGGGGGAATCTCTGTTTTTGGAAGTGTTTGCAATTTGATGTGGCCCTGAGTTACTGGATCTAATGAGACCTGCTCTGGGCAGGGAACCAGGCTAGATGACCTCCGGAGGTCACATCTAATTGGAGTTATTCTGATTCTGTGATGTATAAATGTATAAATGATCAGATCCTGGAAAAACTGAAGCTAAGCCGTAAGAAAAGGTAAAGAAGCAAGCAAGGTATTCAATAGTCTGGTAACAAATCTAGGGTAAAAACAAGTTCATGGATCTGTTGGGAAACTCTGCTGATATTTTGAGTCTTTAGATAATTAAGATGTAATAGACAGGTACTGCTGTGCATCAAAGCCTTCTTTGCTGTTGATGAGTAGAAACAAAAGCCATCCAGCTTTTGAAGTCTTCTCTGATTGAAATGTTTGTCTTGAGTACCCTCTTGAGTAGCGTGTGAACCTCCTGGAAAGTGTTTTTCTGTTGTGATGGTGAATGTAGGTCACTTGCTATCAATGCAAGGTGAGGTAGTATTCCCTGTTAAATAACTTGTAAGTTCTTTGGCATCTGCACAGTCATACTGAAGTCAACTGTATTAATTTGAGCACTTCCTCTTGCTTCATGTGTTCCTTGGTATGAGATAAAAATACCAGAATCTGGTGATCATGGTTGTACCAGGGCTTAATAGTCTGATGGTTTTTTATCCCTTTGGTATCTGTCTGGCAGATCCTGGAAGAAACTTACAAAATGGAGTTCATGTACAGCGGAGTGGAAAGCAGACAAGTGGTCATTATTCACCACATGAGACTGCAAGCAAAGGCCTTGCAGCTGATAGTGACTGCCCGCACCACCAGAGGGTAAGCATGACCTGACCTAAGGATCTTCTTAGGGTTAGCTCTAAGATTACTGTCCTTAAGCTTTGTTTAAAAAACCAGCAAGGATAAATTAGACACATAACAGGGCAGCATGCCAATAACCATTTGCTAGAGTAATTCACAACGAAGAAGCTTCTTTTGCCTTTGATACAGCTGTATAGGGACACAATCCTGAATTAGATGACAAAACTATTGGGAAGATGGGATTTTGGGGGTTGAACATTTATGGTTGAACATTATGTTCTCATTTATGAACATATAAACAGGTATATAAACATTGCAGAGTTGCTATTTGGGACCTGTTTAAATGAGGAAAAGTCATGTAATCAAAAGAATGCACCAAACATGTTTGCTTCATTAAGTGTTCATTGCTGAATTTTTAGCATCAGGAAAGTATTGTCCTCCTGTCTGATCTGCAGCTGCTGTGTGTGACTCAGACAGAAACTGCTCCTCTGCAGGCTTAGATACATGAGAGGCTCTGAGTAGTTTGTTTTGGCTGCTGAAGTTAAAGAAGTGACACGTGGTTGTAGAATGAGAACTCCAGCTGGTGGAATTAGAGCAAATTACTTACTGTCCTAGTTTACTTCTGTTTCAGGTTTGTTGCCATCAATTTACTGCGTTACCATGGAGGTCCATAATATATTTGCCTTTTAACCACTTGTTTTATAAGTGGAAAATTAGTATTTTCTAACAGTGGCTTTGGGAACTTTATGGGAGAGGGGTATATAGATAAGTGAGGAATGCTTTTTTTGGTTCAAAAACTGCAAGATCTTCCCATTTTTAGGAGGTTTAATGGGATTCCAAACCACCTAAATGTGTATAGCCATAGAGCCATTTTTCTTTCTTTAAAAGTAAACCAAGGAATATTATTTTTTATTACAGAGTGGAACCTCTTTTTGGGATGTGTGAAAATTTCCTCCAAGAAGTGGATTCCTTTCAGAGGTGACAAACTCTATTGCTTCTTCACTTTATATTAGAAAGCCCCACCACCATTGTCATCAGGGGATATTCACTTTGTTTTTCATCTCTTCACATCTCCCTTCCCTGCTGTCCTACATTGGGAACTGCCATGGGATAATAATAAAGCAAGAAGAACCTTTGTAGTTAAAGTCCTTAACATCAGGATATTATGCTGGTACTTCAGAAGCATGTGCTCTGAATTAATTTTTTATAGAATAGCTGATTTTTTTTCTTGTATTTATAAGGATTTATCTACTTTGAGTAGATGCTGTTTTGATAAATACTTAGTTTTTTTTGTTGTTATTCTGTCTCCTGGAGTCCTGAGAGTGTTTTGACCTTTCAAACACTAATAAAAAATCAGATTGCCCTTGACGTACTCAGCATATAGCAATAAGTCAGACAAGAATTCTCCAGTATCTTTCCTGGCCCTGTCTACTGCTTTTGCCACCTCTTAGTAGTCACCTTTACTTCCAGGGAGAATAGATGTATTAAGTGTCAATTTGATGATCAGATTGATTCTAGTGAAAGGTGTCCCTGCCCATGGCAGGGTTGTGGAACTAGGTAATCTTTGAGGTCCATTCCAACCCAAACCATTCTATGGTTCTGATTCTATGAAACAGTGATGATTTCTGCTGATCCTGAGACTCAGTGTGAAGGAAAAGATACACAGGAAATGAAAAGTTCTATCCTCCAGCTCCAGCTGGGCATTAGGGTAGGACAGATTTGGTCCTGTTTTCGTATCAGTTAACCAGCCACAACTCTCAAGCTTATAATAGATGTGAATTTAGTCAGAACTAGAAATAAAATTCTGCTCAGCCAACTAAAGATATCTGTATCTCTGGACTAGCTATCCAATTCCCTGCTGGGTCATAAAATCACAGAATCACGGAATCATAGAATGGTTTAGTTTAGAAGGGACCTAAAGACCATCTTGTTCCAACTCCCCTGCCATGAGCAGAGACACCTTCCACTAGACTAGAACTCCATCCAGGCCTTAAACACTTCCAGGGATGGGGCTTCCACAGCTTCTCTGTGCAACCTGGGCCAGTGCCTCACCACCCTCACAGTGAAGAATCTCCTTCTAAAATCAAATCTAAATCTTTCCTCTTGTAGTTTAAAACAATTCTCATTTGTCCTGTCATGATCTGCCTTTATAAGCCCCCTCTAAGTACTGAAAATTTGCAGTGAGGTCTCCCTGGATCCTTGCCTTCTCCAGGCTGAACACTCCCAACTCTCTCACCTGTCTTCATAACAGAGGTGCTCCAGCCCTCTGAGCATCTTAATGGCCTTCACTGTTCTTCTTACACTGTGAACTCCAGAACTGGGCACAGTAGTCCAGGTGGGATCTCATGAGGGCAAAGAAGAGGAGGAGAATCCCCTCCTCTGACCTGCTGCCCACACCACACAGCCCTTGATGGTGGCACTTTGAGCACAAGGCACAGTCCCAACATAAGTAGCCAAAGTCATGCCTTATGTGTAAGACACATCAGAAGAGGAAGGCAGGTATCTAATTCTGTCATTATAACTAAATATAAGAATTAAGTAGCTTGACTAAAAATAACAATACTTTGGGAAAAGTTGAAAAAAATTGATTTTTAATCTGTTCTTGACACAGATGTTTCATCTCTGAGCTCCCACATATGCAAGGCAGTTTTGTAGATAAATTGCTGGACTTAATGCCCAGACTTGTGACATCCAAGCCTTCAGAAGTGGTCAAGATTCTCCAGACAACACTGCGGCAAAGCACCTTCCTCCACCTTCCTCTTCCAGAGCAGGTTGGTTTAACAGAAAATTAAAGCGCAATATCCTTGTGGACCGTCTTGGCATCTGACTACTTTAATATATACCATGAAGCTTTTAGAATTCAGGGTCTTGTCAGACACAACTCTTATTTATTTCTTATTTGTCTTCTTATCTAGCATCCTCAGGACTACTGCTAAAAACATGAAAAACTTAGTAATTCCTGGCAATATAAAAAAAAATAAATTCAAAGTTTATGCATATCTCTGTTAAGAACAGTAGTAATTACAATTTTTTTTTCTTTCCTCTTTCCCCCACCTTCTGATTTTTGCCTATCACTTTGCCACTAACAGCTCCATAGAGCCACTGCAAATATCATTGAGCCTACTGGTGAATCTGATAATCCCCTGAGGTTTACATCAGGATTGGTTGTGGCACTGGATGTTGATGCAACTCTGGAACATGTAGAAGATCCCCAAGGAACTGTTAAAGTTCAGGTAAGCAGTCATTTAACATCCATGCAAACAAGATTATGTCTTGGGGGGAGTTTCTTTAAGGATGTCAATACTTTTAGATTGCAAATAATGATACACTTTATTAGTAACAATGCTGGATTTCTGTGTTTTGACCAGTCATTCGGAAACTGATTTGTCTGTAGTGTGCTGAGAGTTGACTTGGGTGTGGTTCTGAGAGTTTGCTTTGAGCACTTGGATGTCATTCTGTGCTTCCATGTGCACTGTGCATGTTATGGACCTGAACACCAATAAATGCTGGTGAGCTTCCAACTGGTCTAGTGGGAGGAGGAGGAGCAAAAGAAGTTGTTCTGAGTGGCACAAAAATATGCAGGCGCTTGGCTCTCTGTATTTCCAGCTTTTCTTCCTGCTGCTGAATCACTAGTTTTTTATGCAGCTGAGGAGGTAGGAGTGGTATGATCCAGGTAAAATATGCAGCATCACTGCTTAACAAAGAAACAAAAACCTCAGTTACAATGCAGAGGAAGAAGCTGATGTCAGTGTGACCTTTTTTCCACCTGTGCTGTGGGTTTGAATGGCAGCATGTGGCTGTTGCATCCAGGGCAGCTGAACTCCTGGCTTCAAGCTAAAGCCCAGTTGTCTTGCCTTCCTAACTCAGACAGTAAACAGCCAAGTAATACACTGTTCCACTGTGCAGATCCCCTGAGCAGTTGTAATTCCCTTGTTAGCTTTTTTTTTTTTGTTTTTTTTTTTTTTGTTCCCCTCTAGGTGTTGTATCCAGATGGACAAGCACAGCTAATCCATCCTAAACCAGCTGACTTCCGAAATCCTGGCCCTGGGAGGCACAGGCTGATAACTCAGGTTTACCTCTCTCACACAGCCTGGACAGGTAATGTTAATGATACACGTTAAAGTGGCTGTGTGGCTGCACTTTGATTAGACACAAGTTGCATACCCACAGTCTGGGGGGCTCTGAGGATCCTGGAGTCTGCAGGTGTGGTTGGTGCTGCCCTTGGTGTCGATCAGGCCTTAGAGCAGTTACAGCTCCCTGTTTACCAGGCACTGTGCTCTGTAACCAAATAGAGGGACTGCTGTTTTGAGAGAGCCCTGGGAGCCTTCACATGAGAGCTGTTCAAGGTGAGGTCACCCACTAATGTGCAGAGCAAAGTCAGCTCTCAGAGCCAGGTCTGCATCCTCATCCTCAGGTAAAGGCAAGGGATCACGGTAAATTGACTCCTTGTAAGTCATTGTTTTGGGTCTCACGGGTATCTGAGCATGACAGGGAATAGTACAGCAGTACAATTTCATTACTGATTCAACTTTCACCCTTTTAATGCCCTAAAAATCCCCCCTTTAGTTCTGATGATGATGTGACTCCAACATTTGCCTTCAGCCTCAGCTGTTGTTCACACTTCCCCATGGAAGCACTTCCGTCATGGGCTTGTAGACTTTAAATAACAAAAGCAAAGTGTATTTCATTCACAGCTCCCTTTGTCCTGTTTTCTTTTAATCCCTTCACCTTTATTCAAATGTGGGGGTTTCCTCTGAGAAGGTTTTTTTTCTGAGCAATTTTTCATTGGATTTGTTGATCTTTTTTTTTAACTAACAGAATTTTGTTTATTGCTGTGTTCCTTCATATACCCTTGTTTTTATATAGTACTTCCATGGTGTACTTACTCATTCTGCTGTCTTTGTTTTGTTTTGGAGAAGAAAACATGGTACTGTTTCTAGGACTTGGAAGTATCTGGGTTTAAGGGTTGATCCTATTACTTCACCAGAGAGAGCTGAAGTCCTTATTTCTACTTTTGCAGTGTTCACTGGAAAGGCATTTTAAGCATGGCCCTGAGGGATTCTGTTCTGGTCTCTCCTCTAGGCATTATTTTAATCATTAACTTTGACATTGGCACTTAGGCATATAAAACAGGGGGAAGACACTGAGCTGGGAGGGGCTCGGGAAACAGGGTCAGAATTCAAAGTGGAGAAATTGCCTTGAAATTCAAGACAATGAAACTCGTTAAAGGCCAGTAGAAAGAGTGTGAGTGGAAGGAGAATGCCCAAGTGCAAAGCACTGATTACCTGCCAGGTGTAGAGCAGAAGTGAAAGAGTGATTGCAGGCTGCAAATAAGAGTTGGAGTGACAAAAAGGTGAGCTCAGGGAGGTGCTGGCTGAAGCATGGAGGAACTGTGTAGAAGAGTTATTTCTTGTGTTCTGTCTGGTGCTGATGATGTCTCAGCTGGAGACCCCCTGCAGTTCTAGACGTGGAATCTTAAAACCCTGTGGGTTTCAGCAGTTTGCATTTAGATTTCATTAATGTGGTCCTGTTATGGGTTATCCCTGGTATACAGTTATACCACCTGATGCTCACTCCCCAGTGGGATAGGTAGAGGATCAGAAGGGCAATGTGAGAAAACTCATGGGTATTACACTGTGCAGCAATAGCTACAACATCCTTGTTTTATTGACACTATTTTGGTCACAAATCCAAAATAAGGCATCATGCAAGCTACTATGAAGGAAAATTAACTTTATCCCAGCCCAAACCAGTACAGTCCATAAAGAAAACCTAAACAAATCTGGTTTTCAGTCTAGAAAGGAGAACTTTGTTGTGTAAGTAAGTGCAGGGTAATACTATGTATACTGAAGCCCCTGTTCTGTTATGACCACTGTGAGATGAGTAAATTGAAATTGTCTTATGGACAGTATTAGGAACCTTGTTCTGCCCAGCTGCATAGTTAGTGAAAGAGAGGAAAAGGCTGGCTGGTGGCGTGTGAAAACTTCCAACAAAAGAGAATCTTCAAGTAATCTCCTGTGCCACAAGTGTTGCCAGATGTCATCTGGACTGATCCTGACATAAATACAGTGAGCAGGGCCTGCTAATTCTGTGGGGCTTTTAATGATTGTTATTATTTCATTGGAGTTACTTTCCAACAGTTATTTTTGAAAGTTGCAAGTTAGTGGTAAGATTTAAGCGATGAGAGAGAGGGGGATAAACCTAGAACAGTCCTTAGTTCTGCTGTGCTGAATGTGATGCTGAAGGCTTGTTTTCAGACACTAGACTGGATTCTGGTCACTCCAGAACAGCTCTGTACATACCCACCATACATGAAATTAAATTCATTTTATGTTGATTGTTCACTGTGCAATGGCAATCACGTTTGGATTGTTCTTTTTTCTCTGCAGAGCCATGCCAGATTGAAGTGCGATTGCTGCTGGCTTACAACTCCATCAGGAGCAAAGCATCTACCAGAATTCCTAAATCTACCTGGAGTGAGAGCTTGGAGGCTCTCCCACCCTCTGAAAATGGCATAGAGGGGACCATCCCCTTCAGCAAACCTGTCAAGGTGTATATAATGCCCAAACCTGCCAGGCGGTGAAGGCTGGCACTGAAAAACCTATTTATGGGATTTGTTGTGTCCAAGATAGCAAACCAAGCCAAAACAGCCTTTACATGCATAAAGGGAGCCAAAATAAAGCTGCTGAAGAACGGTTGGTCTCTTAAGCAGCAGGCAAATACAGGAGTTACTCAGCTAGTTAGGAGTGGTTTTAAGAAAATTGAGGTTTTTCTATATTGACTCAATAGAACAGGAAAACAGTACAGTTCTCAATCAGCATGCCAGTAGTAATTTCACTGGGCTGTACCTTCAGTTTTTACCTATCAAAAGTCTTTCTCCAAGGCCTCTAGGTTTTCTGCTATGTATTTACTATGTAAATGCTTGGGCACATAAATCAATATTATTTTTACAGTACTCTGAAGTGAAGCTGAGGAGTTCAGCATTTTGTGTGGGGTTGTTTGTTTGTTTCTGGGGTTTTCTGGGTTTGGTTGTTTTGGTGTTTTGGGTTGTTTTTTTTTTTATGTCTAAAACTTGCATTTGTGCACTGGTACCTAATTTCTTAACAGAAAAAATAATATTCTAAAAAGTACTATTGTTCTTCTGTGGGAGCAGCACCTAGGAAGGAAATTGCCCATTGCTGTTCTACATCCTCTATAGCTGTACTGAAGCTGGTCCAGCTCTGGGCACAGCACAGGTTGTTCATGGTGCAGGGGCAGGAGGAACCTGTTTGTGCAGGTGGCAGAACTTCAGTCAACAGGATGTCGAGTTTAACTCAGCTACAGCAACAAAGCAGTTTGTCTCCTGTTGCACCTTTGTACAGCTTGAGGAGCAATGTGATTAAGTGCCAGTTGGAAAATTCCTAACCACAACCCACTAAGTTTTACAGGATCTGTTTCTGTGTGATGATCCTGGCCTGAACCAGTCTTAGTGGGATGTGAAAATCTGTGATTTACAATTCAGCTGCACTTTTGGCACTCAAAGTCTTTCTTGCCAGTTGAAGTAGCCAAACACCCTCTGTTCAGCAGCAGTTGGGCAGCTTGTCAGTGTTCCACTCTGGAGGTGAGCTTGGAGTACAGAGGGACAAGAATTTAGTTAAAACATGATCCATCTGGCATTCCTGTCTGGAAGTGTGTCTGTGCATTGCTTCTGTGTGCCGGGCTTAGTGGACTGAGGAACCTCCTATGATTTGTAGCAATCCTTTGGTAGGATTTTTTAGGAGCACCTCATGTGTAAAACATTCTAGTGCAGCAGCCAAATGTTGCCTGTGTTCATGAATCAGTTGGGGCTTTTTTCTTTTCAAAAAGAGGTGTATTTTTAGCAAGTAAACAAAACAGTGAAGAAATACTTCCAGTTGTATTTAGTGTAAATGACCCCTTACATGCTTTCCTACAATAAAATTGGAAAACTCATACTATTCTGTTTCTTTTTTTATAATATGAGTGAACATGGATGCCTGCATGGTCTTTGGCTAATAAGATCACTGCACGTGTTTTGTGATTCAGATTTTTAAGCACCAGTGAGTTGTAGCCCAAAGGCTCATAACCATAAAAATTTGCTGCTGCTTTAGGTATCCTTGAATTAAATTTACTTTCTTAGTGCTTCTGCTCTTACAAACTCTTTTTTCGTGTTTCACCTTTGGGGCACTGCTTTGAAAATTGCCTGCCCATCTGACAGCTGAGTTGTTATCATCTGACTTGTCTTTGGCATCCTCAGTTCCCAGCAGACAGGGTTGATGTATCTCTCATTAGGAGGCTGTGTGTGGGCAGGTATTTGACAAGTTGAGTGAGCTCATTACAGACTTTTTTCTTCCTCTCAATTTTTGCACTTCACCAGTATTTTGGGCAGTTTGTCATCTCAGTAGTGTTTCTAATTTAGATGGTGTCCATAGGCTCCAGACCACAATGAGTGCTGTGGTAGCCACAGCAGATATTTTCAATATCAAAATTTTGGCATCTTTCTCTCTTTTGCTAAGTACTGGATCAAATTTCTACTATTTTGTTTCCCTCATGCTGTCCTTGACCCCCTTCCATATAACATACCAGGCAAAGAGTGAGTGCCTTCTGTATTGCCACTGAGAATCAAATACTGCAGGGCTGTGGGAAAGTTCTTCCATCTGTAATTTCAAGATGCCTAAAACAAGCTGAAAATGTAAGGCTGCTATAACATTTCCAATCTGCTAATGAGAGCATTTTGCAGTTGGGTTCTCTTCTGTAGATTTTTCTCTGATTCCTGGTTTGAATCGTGGAAGAAATCACAGCTTTTCCTTCTCTCCTTCAGTTTCACTTGTGCAAGCAGATGATTAATCTAAACCTTCCCTCTTTCAGGTTAAAGCCCCCCCCCTCTTGTCCTATCACTTCACGCCCTTTTCAAAAGTCCCCCTCCAGCTCCCTTGTAGCCCTTTCAGGTACTGGAAGGAGCTCTCAGGTTTCCCCAGAGCTGTCTCTTCTGCGGGCTGAACAACCCCAACTCTCTCAGCCTGTTTCCACGGCAGAAGTGCTCCAGCCCTTTCGGCATTTTCATGGTCTCCTCTGGACTTACTCCACATGTAAACATTCTTATGTTGACATAAGGGGGCTCTGGGGCCCCAAAGCTGGATGCAGCACTACGGCTACGGGTGGGGTCTCACCAGGGTGGAGGGGGAGAGAGGGGGAGAATCCCCTCCCTTGGCCTGCTGCCCACATACAGCCCAGCAAGGCAGATGAGTCCTCTGAGCTGCTAGGGCACGTTGCTGAGTCCTGTTGAGCTGCTCACCCACCAACACCCCCAAGGTGTTGCCCCTCAGGGCTGCTCTCAATCTATTCTCCACCCAGCCTGTATATGTATATGGGACTGCCCATTTCACACCATGTTCCAGCACATGGGGAATTGGAAAATACAATTGAATAAAAAGCGAGGGTTATTGTAGTTAAAATCCAGATGTTGATTTTCTTTTCCCATCCCCAGGTTTGAGACATTAAGGTTTTTCTGCTCTCAAAAATACCAGAGTTCATGTTGTGTCGTCTCAGAGGCATTCATGCCATTCACCCGTTGTCCTTTAATTCTGGATAATTGTTGGGCTTCTGCACTGCAATAGCCTATAAGATGATTGATCTCAGAATGAAAAGAAAAACAAAGGGCTCTAGTCACGCACAAAGATAATTTGCATCTTTCATCTCTGTTGAAGGGGGAACAGAGGACTTCAGATGACAGTCACCCAAGTATGGGGAGTTTGTGTTCTCTCAGGTGGTTCAAAGTATAGGAACAGTGTGCCAGTACAGCTGCAGCCACAGGGAGATGGAGCAATCTACAAAGGGCAAATAATTTGCTAAGAACCGACAATGTTCAAGCACCCCTCACCTCTGCATTGTACCTCCTAGTTAAGACAGAAGCAAGAGGGAAAAGAAGCTGGCAGAGCAAAGAGAATGCTGACCTCACATGAAAGAGGGGTAGCTTAGGTGTTTGAAAATGCGTTGTCCTATTTACCATTAACTTTCTGGATTTAATTTAAATAAGGCATCTGTGTATGTGGGAAACCCAGCTTTGAATGCTTTTAGTGAGAAATTCATATCCAGATTGCTAAAGTCCACTGAAATTCATTAGGCGAATTGGGCAGTAAATAATTCAATTACTGAGTCAAGAGCTCATAAAACAATGCATAAGTGTATTGGGAACAAAGTTGAAGCTTATGAGACATTAACTCAGATCTAGTGTGGCTTTCACCTATCTTATTTTAAAAAGAACCAAAAAAAAAAAGTAAATGGGCAGGCACACTCACTGCAAAAAGTACAAAGCAAGTTCCTGGGAAGATGAATAAACAGGGTATGTATTTAAATCAGGACTGCATGACATCACTGAATCATTTAGGTTGAAAAAAACCTCTAAGACCATGGAGTCCAACCATAAACCCAGCACTACCACACCCACGCTAAGCCATGGCCCCAGGTGCCACATCCACATGCCTTTGGAACACTGCCAGGGATGATGACTCCAGCACTTCCTGGGTAGCCTGTTCCAAAGCCTGGCAACACTTTTGGGAAAGAGATTTTTTCTTAATATCCAATCTAAACCTCTTTTGGTGCAACTTGAGGCTGTTTTTTTCTTGTCCTGTCACTTGTTACTGATACCCCCCTGGCAACAATCTCCTTCAGGCAGTTGTAGAGAGCGATAAGGTCCCTCCTGAGCCTCCTTCAGGCTAAACACCCCCAGCTCCCTCAGGCTGCTCCTCATCAGACTTGCACTCTCCACCATGCTGTACTGGTCATCATCAGATGGATTTCCTCTAAAATCCTGTCTTGCTTTTCTAAGTTATAATCACTTTTTAAATCTTATTTCACTGGCATCTTCCATTTTATTCTTAGTAACAGGCACTGGGAATGCAGAAAAGGCTGTCTTTTTACTTTACAGTTTGCTAATGCAGTATGAGTGGGACTTCAAAATATAGAGTTTTAAGGCTTGTGGATGTCAGGCTTTGCACAAATGCTGCCCAATGTCCCTTAAAAATGCTGGTCGTGTTGCATTTGGTGTCTGTGAGCCTTTTATGGCCTGTTTCTCCGGGCTGCCAGCTCACACATGCTGCTTCCCAAAGATAAAGGCTGAGGACTGACCCACTCGGCAGCAGAGCAGCTGGGGTGGAATCTTCCTGGCTCCCAGCCCAGCCGCAGCTCGGCTTTCATTTCAGCGTCAGGGTGGGAGTTCACTGCCTACTGGGAGATTGTTTTCCTGATGGGAGGCAGAGCAGTGGTGTATGTGAGAAATCCTGCCCTATAAAAGTGCATTCCCATGATTTGGGCTATGAGCCCGTAATTTCAACAAATTATTTATGGCTCTAGCTGAAAGCAGCACTTTAACAAAGATACCAGTTTGAGCTCTGCTGGAATTTTTTGATGAATCAATCCCAGCTGCTTCCACCATCTAGCAAAGCAATTTCAGGCACCAAGAAGGAAATTGGGCTTTCAGTGACTGGAGCAGCCCAAGTGGAACAGATGCTATTGTGGGAACTGACAGTGCTGACTCAGGAAGCTGTGACGAGAGCAGCAAGAGAAGACATGGATGGAAAAACTTGCAGCAGATAATCTCCTTGTTGACACCAAAATTTTGTACTGGTGGTGGGGAAACTTAGCAGTTTACCTTTAAAAAAATAAATCCATTTCTTTGCACACTGCAGCTCCCTGTTTTGGAAGTGGAATCTTCTGCATCCTACCAGTTGCCAAATGAAGGGAAGAATTAAGAGGCTGCAGCACAAAGCTGGGTAGGGTACACCTCAGTCACCTGGCAATGCAAAAATGGGCTCTGCTCCCCACATGCCTTTTGGGAGGACACATTGTATGGCAGCAGCAGTGTGAGAAGCCCACAGTATTTGTCTCAAATGCAGGACCTGAGTTAGGCAGTTTTGGTGAATGTGGCATCACCATTAATGTGCCACATTAACATGGAAATATGTTACCAAAAAAAAAAAAAAAACAACCAACCAACCAAACAAACAAAAAAAAAAAAACCACAAGTAAAAAAACAGTCCTGGAGGAGAAAGATAAGGTGATAAGGTGTTTGTTCAACTTCTCCTAACAGTATAATTCACATGGTTCCATTTTTTTAAGTACTGCAGTGTACTCTCAGCCAAAGCATTACAAAGCCTTTTCCCATTTGAGGCTGCCTTAAGGCCCAGAAGCTCATAAAATAACATAAATACATGGCCACGATCAAGAGAGTCAAACCACCTTCACTATCAGATAACATTTAGTGTAAAAAGTCTCCACACTCTGTGGGTTGGCAGGAACTCGTTCTGCTGCCATTCCCTTGGGCTGACCACAGTCTTCTGGGTCAGTAGTTCACCTTCTCCTTCACACCAGGCAAGTTGTGCAGAAAAATGTCACAGCAGCTACAATGAGCATTATACCAGCTGCTGTGTCAGACAACACAGATGCAGCTGGAAAGGCAGTTCCTGCTGGGTTATGTAAGATTTTGCCTCAAATGTAGCTACACTAACAGAAAACATTGATGTCATTAGGAGACTGCCAGATAAAACTTTCAAGTACTCACTTTCCCTTTGCTTTTACATCACTTTGTATTTTATCAGATAAAAGGTTCTAAATTATTACCAGAGCAAGTAGCAGGAAAAGAACATAGTATTTTGTGTATCTTGGGAAAGTTATTGTGCTCTCCAATCAATCTAAGCCTCTCTACTACTGCTTGGATAGCTCCAAGTGCCTCAGGGCTTTTACAGCTTCATCTTGGTACTTTCATTAATACACACAGAATTAATATGCACAGAACAAGAAATGGTGAGCCTGGTGGGAAAAAAAAATCTACAGTAGGTAACTGCTAATATTGATAGAAGCCCACCAAGAACAGCAACCAAGTGAACTGTTTAAATCTTCAGTGTTATAATGTTTGTTGGCACGATATTTAAATCATCAGATAATGGTGACCAGTAACAAGTCTCACATGCATCCCCAGCTTGCCAGCAGTGCCTTGCTAGCAGCAATTCAGACTGATTTCCTAAAGATCAATGTTTTATGCTGCAAACTCTAGTTTTGTAACACATCTTTCTCATTGTTTTAAGCATGTAGGAACTTCTGAAAAGATACGTATTAGACAACTCAGTCCTCACAACTGGCAATTAATAAGAAAATTCTTTAAGGCCCAGGTTTTATGCTTATACCCTGTTGACATTTTTCCCCTTTTTCAGGCTCAATGAAAAATTTAAAAGTGCTCTATTATGTGATGTTCATAAATTGGCAAATACCCTGACTGAGGTCACCTGCAGGAGGTAAAGTTGTATGTTCTGGGTTTGCTTTTTAATTTATTTTATTTTTAACTTATTTATCCAGTGGTGGTAAAGTGCTTCTTTACCACCACTTCATATCTACCATTTAATTGTGCTCATCAGCTATTTTATGGCTGCATTCCAGTAGCCAGTAATGTAATTTTGGGCCATTTTCTAATAAAAGTATTCAAAACATAATTTCCTGATTTAGTCAGCAGGTGAAAAGTTAAGTAACCAGACTATGGATGGCCTTCAGAGGAAAATTAGGTCAATCTCAACAATACATGTAAATGATTCTGTAATTAAATGATTTAATTACATTAACAGCCCCACCTTTTGTGAGCCCTCGATTTGTTTAAATCCTGAACGAATAAACTGTCTTTGCATTGTAGATTGTCAGTGCACAAATGCCTTGGCACTAAGTTCACACTCTGCTGAGTGCAATTTGATTCAGCAGAGGTGTGTCCGTGATTTGGCTGCGGGGCGGGAAGGCGGAATGAGCTGCGCTTCAGCAGGTGGAATGGAAGACCCCGCCCACTTTGACACCCCGAGCAGCCAGGGCATTGTACTCCGCCACAGCCTTCTCCGTTTGCAGCACCAGCACTTCAATCCCGTTCTTCTTCAGATAGTCCACAGTGGAGGCTGGAACCTCGGAAGAGAAAAGGAAATCACAAAAGCAAGAATCAGATTATTTTCCCCTTAAATTGTAAGAATTGTAGAAAACCAGGTACTGAGGCCATTCGTTAAACATGACTTAAGTAACTGCCAGTAGCCAAAATGACAATGTTCAAATAGGGCTAAGATTGATTTAATTTCTTTTCTCTTCAGTAAAGCTACTTTTATACACACACCTCCCCTACCTCCTTAGCATACTTTAAAATGCAGTCCTCTCTTACAAAAATAAACAGAATTGGAACTAAAGGAATTTAATCTAAAGAAGGTGTTATTCATCTCACCAGAAAGCTAAAGACTTGCTTCTCACCAAGTAAAGCTCAGCACTTCTGATCTGAGCTTTCTGTAGCTAGTTTATCTGCTGAAATGAACGCCTGGCAACAATTGTGACAAGAATGCCTAATTACCAAAATATTTACAGCAGGCTAGAGAGCCAGTTATAACCTATTGCAAGAGGAGAGGACTAATGACATTCTGAAAAAAATTATTCTTGTTTCATTTGCTCCTGTAGCAGAACGTAAACCTGTTTACTGCTTGACATGGACGCCAATACAGAGGAGCTCAAATGATGTTTCTTTCAGGACCTGAGTGACCTCTGACAGGAGCTCATTCACACTGATCCTCAATTTTTTCCCTCTCAGTGAAACATCATCGATTTGATTTTTTTCCTCCTAATCAGAGGGAGAGGGAAAACAAACAGTTCTCTATATGCTTGTCACAGAACAAAAACCTACCTGCAAAGCCTCACTCATGCCACGACCAATCACCACAGTTTTAACACCCTTCTTGACGACTTCTTCAAGGTCAGCTGGCTGCACTCCTGGAGAATGCTAAGTGTCAGGGAAGGAAAATAATAGTCTGTGTACTGACAGCATCAGCCAGGAAAGCTGTGTCTGTGTGTCCTGAACACAGAGCAGCAGGGTAAATTAGCACAACCAGAATGTAACACAACCCTCTTCTGTACATACACACAGTAGATAACATTAGAAACTGAAAAAGGTATTTAATATGCAAATGAAGGATGATAATTAATTGATTGATGTCAAGGTTATAATTCCTTATTAAACAGTCAAAACCAAAAAGATGAATTACACATTTCTAAAATATTTATGTCTAACTTCTGTCATTTTATAAATATTAACAGTTAAAGGGATATCAATAAATTGCAACAATACTGCTGTTTGATTTCAAAATAACAAAATCTACTTGTAAGATAGATTATTGCAACCAAAGTTTACTCACTTTAAATACAAAGAACTCCTCAGATAATTAAAGTTATTAAATAATTTTCTTGTTTACTTTGCAAATTTCACCAAAGAGGACTGAAATTTATTGGGTAGCTTCATTTCAGTTAATAGCTTGGATTTCTGCACTATTCTGTATTTTGAGAAAAGAATATTTGAATCCAAATGCCTCCAAGAAAGAAGGAACTTAACACATTAACAGATGTCTTAAAAAGTATACCCATTTACTGCTATTATGCTTTAAACATATGAATGCATAAACACACCCTATAATGTTAATATAAAACATTATTATGTTACCCTAATTCTCCTCCTGGATTCAGTTTCTATGTATCTCCATGTGGTCAAGAGTAAGATATTGGACATCCTGTGGCTATAATTTGGCCCTTCTTTGGTGTGTATTTTTATGTTTAAAACATAAATATTATTTGGTCCCTCTCCCTTTTTTTTTAAAGTAGAATTCTGAAGTTCTGGAGTTTTCTATAGGTCTGAGTTTCTCACTTGAAGTAGGTAATGCCCTGGTGGACTCATGGAGAATGGAGCAAGTAAGACTTTCCAAGCTGAAAGAAACACATGAGCTCCTAAAGTTGCAGGTGAAAAAAACCTTCCATGGTAGAGTGCCACTTCCAATGGGTGAATTAAATTTATTCCACAATAAAGCATGGCTGATGTCTGAAATTTCAGTAATAGAGATGATTCATCTTTATGGTTCTCTGAGTTCACAGAATCATAGAACACCTCAAGTTGTAAGGGATCCATGAGATTCATTCACAGGACTATCTTGAGCTAAACCATGATTTAAGAGTATCATCCAGATGTGTCTGGAACTCTGACAAGCTTGCTCTGCGACCACTTCCCTGGAGAGCGTGTTCCAGAGCCCGAGCACCCTCTGGGTGGAAAGCCTTTTCCTAACACCCTATCTGAACATCCCCTTGCAGCTTGACTGCATTTCCATGGGTCCTACTGCTGGTCACCAGAGACATCAGCACCTTGCCTGCACTGCTCTGCCTCTGGAAAGTGTAGACTTGTAATGAGGTCACACCTCAGCCTTCTCTTCTCCAAGATGAACAAGCCAAATGACCTCAGCTGCTCCTCATAAGCCTTGCCCTCAAGACTTTTCAGCATCTTCATCACCCTCCTTGGAACACAGTCTAAGAGTCTGGTGTTCTCCTTATGTTGAGGTGCCCAAAACTGCACACAGAACTCGAGGTGGGGCTGCTCCAGTGCAGGGCAGAGTGGGACAAGCATTCCCTCATCTGAGCTGTGCTTGACACACTCCAGGACATATCTGGCCCTTTGGGCTGCCAGGACCAGAGGCTGTGTTCCGCTTAGTTCATTTACATTCCATATCCAAACCTGGGATGCAGAAGTCACTTGAATAGGCAGAGCTTTCTCAGACCAAATCACTCTAAGTACTTGTTTATGACAGAATAGGTAGTGCTTTTCCTTTGGGGTTTTTTAAGTAGACTCAAAACTTAGACAAGAAGAATTGGTGTGTTTTACTGCAATTACAATAATTAGAATTCTGGGGAAGGTTTGCTGTCACGTGAGAAGCACTCCTGAGACATTAAAGCAGTGGAACAAAAGGATTTTCTTTGGTTACACAGGACACTTTGATGCTAGCAAGAAACTAGTGTTACTAAAGGAAACATGTAACATGATGAAATAACTGTATCATTGTTGATTTGCAGCAGATTTTGTTGCCTGTTCCGTTCTCTGGCCTTCATTTCAGCAATACCTAGGTCTTTTCTTCTGCCATTAGCAGATGGCACTGAAATGCAGCCAGCCAGGGAGAGAGGGTGCCATTCATCCCCAAGGGTTAAGGCCACAATAACTGTTAGGGCTCAGTTACAGAACCTTGCAGGGCCAGTTATACAATTTTCCTGATGAAAGAAAGCTTCTCTAGACAGCAGTGTGACAGCAGAGGAGGAAAGGAAGCAATTTATTTCCAACTAGAGTGTAGGGCATGACCAGCACTGCTTGTTTCCCACACATCAGTTCCAGCTACCTCCAGGAAAAACATGCTTAAGGAAAGTAGGCAAACCGTAGTCCACCTTTGAAAAACTGGGCAGAAAATGCAGCTGTTGAATCCTACTGTTTCCAGTGCTGACAAAATTAAATTTTTGACAGTTCTTCTCAACACTGGAGATGCAGCCTAGAGAAAGCTTAGTTCTATTCTTAATATTTGTTGTTTGCTATTTATTTTAAAAGAAAATTACCTCACTCCTCAGCTGCAAGGATAGAACTGACCTAAAGCAGGAGCTTTACAAGCGGCTTACATAAGGCCTTACTTTAGATATGTATGTTTTACTTCCTGATTAAATAAAAAGGATGCCAGAAAACCTACCTCTCCAGAGAACCCAACTATTCTTTTTCTCCTCCAGTTTTAATTTAACATTGAACTTGTTTTTCAAGTCCTCTAAAAACTTATGGATTTAAACGTTTAACTTGTGACAAGAAGATATTCCTTGTTAGAAACTTTCAAAACAAAGCACAGCCTCCTAAAAGTTAGTAAGTGCCTATAATATGAAACCAAAGTTTTCCAATGGTTGGAATAAATATAAAAATGTGATTGGGTTGAGAACTAGTTGGGAACTTTTCAGCTATCATTACCTGTTCTGCTTTTCTAGCCATGTGCATATAAAGCACAAAAACGATATTGTATCAAGCAAGCGGAAAGCAACTCTCACCACAAAACCCAGCTCTTTGAACAGCCAGTGAAAACTTATTTTTTAATAAACAGGCCATAAATGAAATACATTTTAAAAGGTTACATACACAGCTACCTTTTTCTCTGCAAGGGGCAGATATCTTGGCATGACAGCAGCACCTTTCTCTTGGTGTTATATATTCTGCATAAACTGAACTCTGACAGGTTAAAAAAGTTCTATTCTCCCAAAGGTTACAGATGAAGTTGCAAACCCAAATGCTTTGCATTTCAGTTGTGTCAAAATGAATCCAAGAGACCTGCATCCTCTGCATGGATCCAGCTGCAGGTGCTGGGCCTGATCAGTACATTGTTATTTTGTACTTTAACTTTTGCTTTGAAAGTGTGGAACTTCTTTCTTCCTAGCCAATTATCTATACCAGTGCAAGTCCTAATATGGGGAGCATTATCAACATCAAGCTCCTAACGCAATATATGCTATACTGCTTCTAAATCTGAAATATCAATACTGCTCCATGTACTTTCATCCAATTCTGACTGCATTTACAGATAAAATTTAAAAATTACAAGGGCAAGCACTTAGTATATGGTTATCAAGAGAAGTCACAGTGTGATTAGCCAGACCGTGAGCTTTTCACAGAGAAAACAGTGCATGAGACACTGTATCTGCATATTTTTCCCTCTGAAATATGTGCAAGGGACCCCAAGGAAAAGGATAAAAACTAAACCACATGCAATGTTGTCTTCCACACATGCAAGGTCAGTTACTATTTTTTTTTTTACTTTTCATAATTTCTTTTCCTATCTCACTCAAGATAACTTTTGTTTAGACAGTCTGAAGAGAGGTTGTTACTGGCATCTTATGACAATTTCACTCTTAAGCAGATGAGAAATATTGTTTGAGGGCTCTAAGGTGTGTGAGAGTTATCTGGTGAAGGTGGCTGTCAGAACTCATGGCAACAGTTGCTATATCGTCTAGCGTGTAGGATGTAATAGGACAGCAGCCCTCTGACCCCTCCACAAAGTTACCTCCAAAACACACACTCCGATCTTCCCAGGAAAATCTAATGGCTAGATGAAAGAAAAAGGCAGCTCACTGAATTTCTGGCTGGAACTTTAACACTGCTCTATGGACTATTCTCAGAGTCCTGTTTTAAATGCAGGGTAGTAAACAGCAAACTTACATTAGTCCCGGTTTCTCGCCAATCCCATGTCCGGCTTCCTCCCGGCCACACTTTGCAGTCCTTATATGTTGTAGAGCAGCCTTTCACCTTCATCTGACCCCAAGAAAGGGAAGCAATTTCAGGGGAAGACATCACAAAGTTGAACCGAAGTCTGGAAAAAGGATATTTAATACTTAACATCACGCCGACATATGCAGCATGTTAATAAAAATGGAAAATTCTGTCCTCGCCCCAAGGAGCTAGGAAGGAAATGCTGCTACAGACTTTATCCACGTGGTTTTGTGACAACAGACTTGAACTGAGGCTCAGCAGATTTGTTGAATTACCAGTCCTCTTGGGGATTTTGTGCAGGATTTTGGGCAAATCAATTTACGTGCTAAATCTGTTCAAGTATTGGATGCTCAACTTTTAAAACTATCAACAGGGATCAGGTCCAAGAATATCGTCTCACATCTGGGTTTGAATCTTCTCCCTAAAATGAACAATGAGGATGACAATAATTTCCTAAAATATCAGAAATCTGCACAATTTCTTTGGTCGCTTTCTTCTTTTACCATTAAAGTGGTAAATGAAGTTAAAAGCAACAAACTCAACAGTAAAGCCATGAACCAAACAGTGTCACTGTCACACTGATACAGAAAACAAGACTTTCAGGGATGTAAAGGGGTTGAGCCTTTCCCCAGACACTGCTGACAGAGACCAAGTCTCCCAGGATTATACATCCAAATAAGAACTTGTCTAATTGTTTCACCTCCATCTTCATTGTTTCAACTTAAACCCATTATTTCTAATCCTTTCTGTTGGGGACAAGTAGAACAGCTTAATCTTTGTCTTTTTCATCTTTTTTTTTTTGTTTGTTTGTTTGTTTTGTTTTCTTGAGTACTTCACTCAGTGTTTTTTTTTTTATTTCATTTAGATCAAATAAACATCCCTTCAATCATGTTTTCTAAGTCTCTGCTTATTTTCTCCCTTTTTCCTTTGGCAGCCAACCACTGGTACACATCTTCCTTTGATATCTTCTGCCTAGAACTTGACAGAGCCTTACCAGTGCTGCTGTAGTCCAACTTGTTTTTGGTGAGTGCCGCAGCAATGTTGGGATCTGCTTCAACAATCACTGCTGGGCACCAGCAGGGCAGGGACTCTGCCTCACAAGGCCCCGTGTCAGCTCCCAACAAAAGCTTTCCCCTCCTCACAGTCCCTCAGGTACTGCAGTCGGATTGCTGTGGTGATTCTGACAGTGAATGGGAAGAGAGGAATCACGGGGTGATGATATCCTGGAAATCCTTTGGACTAGCATGGCAGTCCACTGACATGTCTCCAGGGTAGTCACCTTTCTACCCTTCCAATTCACATGGTCTGAAAGCCACTTTTTGAGGAAAATTTGATGTTCCTCCACTAAAAAGAGGTCCACCCCTGCCTAATCCAGAACATCTCTGTGGCAGATGCTTCCAGATACACAGATTCTCATCCTTTATTTTTCAATTGTTTACATTCACCAGGAATTGAATAGTTTAAATTCATTATATGAACCCTGGCAGCACAGATTAAAGGCACTGCCCTTGCGAAAGATAAATCTTCGGGTGACCACGTTGCCAGTCCTCCTGAAAGCCTCCCTTCCTGTCTTGCGTGTGCTACAAAAGATGCAGCACTGCCATACAGGACGTGCTCTCCTTGGATTGCCAGAAGCAGGTCTCAGTATCCCGCCTAAAACATTGCATGAAGGAAAAATTGCATTACTTTGGATTCAGCACAGGACCGAGTTTGCCAGAGGTTCTTCTCACACAGGACAGTGGGGCAACTCTTTTCCTTCTCACTCCTGTGTGAAGTTAGTGGCACATGTATCCTGTCAAACAGGAAGCAAGGCAAGCAGCTAGAGGGGACTAAAACTTGCTTGGATTAATACAGTCTAGATTCTCTCATCGCACATCCACGATGCAATGGATTCAAACAAAGGTTTGTAAGATTATTTTTCCAAAGGTCTGCCTGAAGGGATATTCTAGCTGAAGAAATAACCAGCAGTAGTCCCAACAGAATGAAATTAAAGAGTAAAGGCTGAATAAAGCAGCCAGAACCTGGCTCTGAAGAATGAAAATAACTTTTGCCTGTGCTACTTTTCAGATGAAATGGTAGCATTAGATCTGATGGTTAGACAGAGGTGAATGAACAATAAGATGATCAGGAATATCACTTTCCCCAATCCAAACAGTATCACAAGGCTGGAACTGTGCAATCACACAGGCACAAACTGCAAATGGGAGAGAAAGGATTCCATGCTATCTTTTCCAAACAGAATAAAAATAAGTAAATAGCAGAAATGAAGCAACAAAACTTACAAGGCACAAATAAAAATTTATCCTCCAAAACTATTTCCCTATTAAAAAAAATTATCTGCTAAAACTATGCCAGAGATTATCAGTAAGGTCAGGACACTTGGATAAATAAGAATATCTTAGAGTTGGAATACACTCATTGATAGAAACTTTGGGCATCCTTTGATGTAGAGTGCGGTCCAATCACTGAGGAGCAGGAATATAGTTCTCAAACAAATTATTTTTTTTAATTATTCACTGAAAGAAATGTAAAGTATCAAAATATACATTAACACTTAAGATCAAAAGAGACCTTGAATTAAATGATTTGCAAGTACAACTTAAAACTGCAATTTCTGCAAACTGCAGTAGTCCAAACATAAAGAGACGAGGAGCAGAAATGGCTCAGAACTCTACAAGCAAAGTCATGAGAGTTTAAAAACATCAGAAATAAAGGAAGTAGAACTTAAAAGGAGGCAAAATGCACGTTTATGCCAGGAGACTATACTGAAAGAGAGAAATGAAGCGGTGGATAAGGACGGCAGAAGACAAAAGCAGCTGAGAAGGAAGCAGAAGAAAGCTGAGATTGAACTGCAGTTGGGCAGGCTGGCGGACTTTAAGATTGCCAGCACACCTTTCTTCTCTGGAGGCAACCAGCAACAAGTGGAATAGGAGAGGTGAATGAGAGCAGTGCACCAGATAACATTTTGTTGAGACGCTGCAGAAGGAAAGAACGTTTTTTAAAATCCAAGGGGCAATCTGAGACTGAAGAGAATAGGAGGGGAAGAGTAAATCGGTGTGCGTGAAGTTTTGGGCAGAACAAATTCCTGTAAGGTGTCAGAAGATAACGTAAGTTTTCCAGCGCTGCCTGGGAGCAGGGCCAGGAGGTGGGCTTCCATTGCAGGGGATACGGCAGCCAGAGGAAGGTCAGGATTAAAAACTGACAGAGCAAGGCAAATGGAAAGGACGGGAGAAGCTTAGATCAACTGTGTAGGGACGGGGAAGGTGTCAAGTCCAAGAAGGATGAAAAACACAGCTTGGGAATTCGGCAATTCCTTTTCGCTGAGGAGCTTTGTGACGGCAGTTAACCGGGGAGGTCACGGGACCTGGCAGTAAGAGAAGAGGGGGTACAGCACTTTGCGAATACAGCGGAGAGAAGCAAAGAGACAAGGACAGAGAACGCCGAGAAGCACCGCAGGAGGGGTGGAGGGAGGGAATTGGGAAGGGAAGGTGCAGTTCAGGGCCGCCCGAAGCAGGGCAGGGCGTGACGGGGCACAGGACCCGCGGCAGCCGCGCCCGCCCGCGCCCCTCACGCCGAGGGTCCCGCACGCGCCCGCACTCA
>WBNO01010147.1:63012-161164 GCA_013400575.1 Peucedramus taeniatus
CCCCCCCTCCTCCCGGCCCCGGGGGTGGAGCGCGCCGAGGGAGAGGAGGGGCCTGGGATTCCCGGGGGGAGGGGAGCCCTCTCTCCCTGTTTTTTCGGAGGGGAGCAGCTATTTGTGTGTGTATATTGGGGAGAGAGCTGTCTGCCCCCGCGGCAGGCACGGGAAGGAGGTGGGGGACTTCCCCTTCCCCTCTCCTCCCTCTCAGTGCCGCCTGTGACCCCCCCCCCCCGGTTTCCCTGGGGTCGTTCCTGAGCTCTGTGCGGATGGGACTCCTTGCTGAAAACAGGCATAAGACGAAATAACTGTTTTCGTTCAGCTGGGCGCTGGTAGCCGGTCTCTCTTCCACCTCCTTCCTTCCCCACAGCCTGGGGGGCGCTTCACAGCCTCTTCCCCCCCTACCCCCAATATCTCTGCCCATTTTTACCTCTCTCCCGAAACAAGAAGGGCACACACGCACACACATATACAAACACACGGGAATGTCCCGATCCCCAGTGATCCCCCCACCTCACCTCGGTGTATCTGGGATGAGGAATTGGGGTCACTGAGAAGCCCTCAGCCCCCCCACGGCTGCTGTTGTGGGCCGTCTCCTCCCCACAAACATAGACAGCCATTGTGTGCCACCTCCATCCCTCTTTTCTCCCCCCTCCTCCTCCCTCATCCCCTCTTCTAGTTGCGCGAGGGACAAGCTGTGTGCTTGCTGCTGCTCTCCCGCCGCCACCTGAGACGTGCGAGGTGGAGGCACAGGTTATGCACTCCGCTGTTTGCTTTCGGGCTACTCTTGCTCTCCTCTCCTCCCTCTTCGGCAGCAGGTTTGGTTGCCAGATTCTCTAATCCCAGCTGCCCGCGATGGATGCGGGAGGGCCCGGGCCAAGAGAGCAGCCTGGGGAAGGAGGGGTGTGTGGAGGCGGCCGCAGGAATACAGAGGGGAGGAAGGGAGCTTGTTGCTCTTGATCTCTTGTCTCTGTTATTCGTTTGGTTGTTGCCTCTGCACTCTTGCCACATAGGGAGCCCCTGCAGCTCATGGCGCATGCTCGGAAAGGCCCCTTGGAAACTTCCTGCTGCTAGAGAAGCCCGACTCGGGGCTGCCTTTGGTCCGACAGCCCCTGCTTTTCCCCCAAAACGCGCTCGCTCTCGCCTCCTTCCCCACCAAGCCCACCCTGTCCGTGGCGGGGAAGGGAAGGTTATGTGATTAAATCGGCGTGTAGGTGTTTCCTCAGATAAAGGAAGTTGTATTTTGCTAAGTGCAGGTGTCCTATTTGTGAATCCACATCAGCCGCTGCTGAAACAGAATGAAATATGATTTATGTGTTTTCTCCTCATGTTATCTGTCAATATGAAAGAGACAGCTCAAATCTACAAAATTCTTAAAACAGGGATAGCTTTGTGGAAAACCTATATTTAAGTTCAATTCAATACGCCTGTACCTCTTGTGTTATATAAAGAACTTTCTCCATTTTGAGAAACCGTCTAGAAAAAGCGTTGTTTTGTTAAACTGTTGCAAAACGTATTAATAAAAACCACCAACACATTTAAAAGTTTGAATTTTTAGTGAGAACAGTAATTTTAAATAAGTGGTGTTTGCAAAGAAAACTAATGCTCTTACTGTGTGGCACAAAGTGAGTGGATATGTAAGAGTAATTTATTTGTGTAAACTACAGAAAAAATTAAACTGAAAGGGTGAGATAGTGGCCTGTGTTTTAAAAATATGCATTTTATTTAAAAAAACCCAAACACCATAATTTCTGATGACTTTTAATGATGGGGGTTGTCAACAGGGTAGTGTTTCCTGCATGACTCTTTTCTAGAAGATTTCAAATGGCCTGTGTTATGGAGTTTGCTTTATGGGTTGATTTGATACTTGTAAAATTTTTTAATTTGACAAATTTAAATTTTCTTTGTATTGCCCTTCCTGTTTGGCAAGGGACAGGTTATTTCCCCTGCTTTAGAACAGTCCCCCAAATGGGAGCAGATGCAGCTTCTGAAAATGTAATGTCTGAAGTACTGGGGTTCTTTGCTTGTGCCTGGTGTAGCTGATATAATTGTAGAGATAATTCTCATCTCTAAAAAAGAAAATGTGATGGTGTGAAAAACAAACTTGGATAATTATTGATGTTTTGTCTGATAATTGGTGGGTGTCTTGGATATCTTTTCCTTTGATAAAACCAACTCATTGGACATTGTCTGGGGTCTTGGGCTGTGGTACAGATACACACTATTACTTGGTGTGTTTTACAATTTTGGGAAAATGGCTGCAGTGACTAGATTTCACTACATGCTTTTTACTTCAAGTAACCCTCAAGGTGGTGTTTTTGAGGGTGCAAGTCATAAAGTTGATAAACACTGATGGAAAACTGAAAGGGTTCTTTTATTTCTGAACATCTGTTATTTACAACTGTATGTAGTTTTTCTTGGAATGCAAGAGGATTTTGATTTCAGTTTGTAATGTACTGTTAGTTTCACTTTTGATACCAGCATTGCTTAACAGTGGATTTGCAGTGACATAATAAAATCTAAGGAAATAGCTATGGAACCTCAAAGTGTTGGGTTTTTTCTCCTGAATTTTTTAGAAGCTGGAGCAAGTTTTGTATCTCAACTGCCACATAACACCTATTTGTAACTCTTCTTCATATTAACTTTGCAATCAAGTAAGGGAATCAGTAGTTTGAGGGTTTCCTTTATTATCTTTAAAAATGTTTTGATGCTCAGCAGTTTAAAAGTGTGAGGGTTTTTTTGGTTTTTTTTTTAGGTATGGCCTATATTGTCTGAAGAGTTACTCTTGGGAGATGCCAGCAGAAGTTACTTCCTTCATATTAGGAGTCCCAAGGAGAACAAGGAGCTTAAGTTTGGATGTTGTTCAGTAGTTGTATAATAGTCATATTTTCTTTCCTGTTAAGAAACTTTAGAGCAAAGTACTTGCTCATTAATAAGGAAGCAAGGTATAACCTTTTGGTACAGGTAGGGATGCTGAGCAGATGCTGACAGCTAGGAAGCTATCAGTTATTTCTCAGAGGCTTTTTAGATTTTTGTTATCACACAGACAGCACTTGAACTTTGCTGTATTACTTCTTAACGGAGAATTTTAATGCAAATGGTAAGGACAGCAGTGCTCAGGTACGAATAGTTTTCAATAATAGTCTGACTAATTGAGATATCAAATTAACCTGTATTAGTAACACATTAGATGCTTTAACCAGCTGTACACAGGTTGGGATTTAGTGGGTAATGTAAAACATACTTGATTGGGAAAGTAACAAGGTATGGTGTTGATTTCACCCATCACTATTGAATAGTGGGATAAACCGATAGATCTGGAAATAGTCTGCTACTTATAAAAGCTCTGTGATAAAATAGCTTAATTTTTCTGGCTGGTGGCTCATTTAAAAATTGCAACCATTAAAAAAAGTGCTATGACTTATAGTTATCTGGTGAAGATTTTATTTTATGGAGAATAATTATCTTGCCTTTATAGGTGCTTATTCTTGCTTTAAGTACAATGTTGTGACTAGGGTTGCAGTTTAGACAATCTTAGGAAGGAGTCAAGTTGAGTGTCTGTCAAGATGGTGACAGTGTTAACTCAAAAAATTTGCTAGTTGATATGCCTCCAGAAATAAATTGGTTTTTATAGGGTTTATTAAAAAGCAACTGCTGTGATTTAACCCCAGTTGGAAGCTCAGCCCCATGCAGCCGCTCACTCACTGTCCTCTGGTGTGATGGGGGAGAGAATAGGAAGGATAAAAGTGAGCACACCAATGGGCTGAGACAGGCAGTTTATTAGGGAAAGCAAAATGAGGAATTAGTTCACCACTTGCCATGGGCAGGCAGGCATTCGACTCCAGGACAGCAGGGCTTCATCATGTGTAAGGGTGGCTTGGGAACACAAATGCCATGGTTACCAATGCTCTAGTCTTTCTTCTTGCCCCAGCTTTACATGCTGATCATGACACCATATGGGCTGGAATTCCCTTGGGTCATTTGGGGCCAGCAGTCCTGCCTGTGTTCCCTCCCAGCTCCTTGTACACCTTCAGCCCCCTTGCTGGTGGGGTCGGTGAGAAGCAGCAAAAGCTTTGGCTCTGTATGAGCACTGCTCAGCAATAACAAAAACAACTTGGTATTCACAGACACAGGTTGTCCAGAGAAGTTGTGGCTGCTCCATTCCCTGGAAGTGTTCGAGGCCAGGTTGGATGGGGCTCTGAGCAAGCTGGTCTAGTTGGTGATGTCCCTGCTGATGACAGGAGGTTGGAATTAAATGATCCTTAAGGTCCCTTCCAACCCAAACTATTCTAGGTGATCAACACTGTTTTGAGTACAAATCCAAAAGAAAGCCCCATACCAGCTACTCTGAAGAATATTAGCTCCAAGTCCACCTCATGTGGAACCCAATATGTGATTTTAGATGGAACTTTTGGTGGCTGAGAACTGTCATTACAACCATATTGCTGTACTTTTAGATGTAAAACTAAGGTAATGATACAGATCATTCTGCCTTATGCTGTGGTACTGCATCTCCTTTGCCCCTGCCTTCTTCCAAAGGCAAAACTGCAAAGTGGAACAAATTATCACCGGAAAGCAATACTTATTCTCCTTGTTCTTACACACCGATGCTGTAGTGGCTTTTTTGTTCGCTTGGGATTTTTTTATTTAGGTTTTTTTTTTTTTTCTCTTGGGTTGTTTTTTGTTGTTGGGTTTTTTTTTTTTTAGACAGTTATTACTTGCAGTAGAAGAGAAGCTGTAAATTTAAATAGTAAAAAATGTAGTAGAGGGGAGCAAAAACTATATTTGTATTTATACTGTGTTTAAGGAACCATGCTATCAAGTCATCAGCTCCTTTGTGTCGGTAAATAGCTTGAGAATCGGTATAAATGTTAATTAAGCACTTGGTCTCTTGATGAAAATATTAGTAGAATGTTAGCTTGCACAACAGAAATGTAATTTTACACATGACTATGCAAAACACTCGCTGGTTTGCCAGGTTCCCTCGTGAGTGAATGGGAGACCCTTTCCCGGAGGTGAACGGCATCTTCCAAAGTGTGCTAGGCTGCATTAGACTATTGATTTTTGCAGGCTTTTCTTAGCAGTGTGGCATTTGATTTGTTCTTCATTGAAATGGTCACAAGTACTCATGCTTTGTGTGTTCTTTCAGTAAAATTGCATCACAGTCTTGTTGGTGAACACCATGCTAAAGGTGGTCTTGAAAACAGGAAGTGAATTTTGTGTGGATTTCCAATCTGAAGCACTCTTCCATACTCTCACTGCAGATCAGACTTCTTTATCACCTTTGACTCTTGACAGTCACCCTGACAGACTGACCTAGTCTGGAAGATTGTTGCTTAATTACAACATTAATGTGTTATATTTGTTTGGAGTGTCGTAATAAAACCGCTCTGCGTGTGTTGACCGGGGTTTAAATGATTTTAAGAAAGACGTGGTGAGGTGCAAATGCCTGGTAGGGGGTCCATTTTTCTGGCTCTTTTCTCCCCTTTTCTGTCTTTATGGCGAGTGCTTAGGTTAATGGCAGGCAGCTTATGGAAAATCTGTGCAAACCATTTATAGAGTACCTGTTACTACATTGTAGACCTGAAAAAAAAAAGTCTTTGAGGCTACCAGAACTTATTACCAAAGCAGTAAGTTCTATTTTATAAGGTGCTGTGTTTTCCTTGATTCTTCTAGATATCTAAAACATTTTTTTAAAATTAATTAGGATATTGAAATAACTTGTTTTCAGTAGGTTATGTCTCTGTTTTTTTATTGTTATTCCAGTACCTCTGGAAAGCAATGCAATGTTAAACTCAAGGGTTCTTAACCATTCTCTGAAGAAGTTAACTATTAACGTTGACTTAAACTGCTGTTGAATATATATATCTGGGAGAAAGATACCTGAAACTTTGTAGCTGTTTGATATAACAGACAGAGGCAACTCTATCTATTGACAAGGAGCTTGACAGACTTTCAAGCTCAAGATTAGCTGTGTCCCCAGTGATAAAAGTAGTGAAATGGTGTTCTGTTAATGTGATTGATTTTTTTTTCTGGTATTTAATGTTTAATATCAAGCATATTTGTGTACTATTGATCAGAAGTCACAGGGTTTGATGTGACTCTTAGGTAAAGTTGTGATACGTTGCAGTAACTTGTAATATCCACAGAAGATTGATTAGTGTTAAAAGGAGGTGATAAATGTGATATAGAAGTACTGTCAAACATTGCTTCACTTTAAATTTAATAATTGATATTGTGCATAAGATTTATTACCTGGTTTCAGTGAAGAAGGATTAATTCATGTGGTGTCCTCTTAGGTAAATGGCCAAGTTCTGACATATAATGTTGGTAGTGTCTGTAGTGCTGGGTGTGTGGAGTTTATTCTCACATTATATATTGCTGCATCTTCTTCATTAACGTATTAAGTGTGTGGCTGTATCGATATTAGAAGCTTTCTTCTGTCCTAAAACTGTATCAAGAGGTAACACTTTTCATCTGCTCTGCAGATCTGAGTGTTTATGTCTTTTCACACCCTTTCCTTTGTGAATAAGAAATTTGAACTGCTGTTCTGAATCAGTCAAGTAGTTATCACCTTAATGCATGCTGACCTGACTGTATCTGTGGAATGTAAGTATATATAGTGCCTCCCTGCTGCATCTAGGGGCTGAACCAAAACATTTATGTCAAAACCATTAATCCACCACCTGTTGATAAAATGCTGCATTTTTAATTTAGCAACTGACTACTGGAGAATAAAAGCATAGCTAGTGAACTTCAGTATTTCTTCTGTGCTTGCTTCATTTTTTACTATGATGGCAGCTCTACACTCATGTTTCTAGACACCAGATTAAATCATTTGTTGAAGGTAGACTGCAGTGGCTTGGAGATGATATCCTCAAACAGCATAACAGGGTTAAATCTGGAGAAAGTAAGTAGCAGATCATTCTTGCACTGACTTCATGGCAAATAAGTCTCTAATGCAGAATAAACTCATCTGGTCTACAGTCAGTGTAGATTATTCTGATGTTAAGGTCAGTGTGCCACATCTACATGTGCTTTTCGATCATACATTTAAGGAGTGAAGTTTACCTTGAAGTTTACCTGAAGTTTACCCCCTTTTCCATGGGGAGACTTCACACCTTTATGTGTGTTGAGCTGGCATGTCAGCTCATCCCAGCGTGCTTTCATATTTGTGCTGTTAATGCAGTTTTAGGTAGACTCCACATCTCCTGATCCAGCACAGAAGCCACGAAAACACTGTACTTTGGGTGAGAGAAGCAGTTCATTCTCTTGCCAGTAGCACTGTCCATCTGAAAGAGATGGCAGAATGCTATACGGAATGGAAAAAAAGACTTGGGAAACTGCTCTTCAGAGCACAGATGAGCTACAGAGCATCTGAGGCCCCCTTGCAAAGCTCAGCCTTCCTAGGGATTATGCAGATTCTGTTGGAGCATATATCTCCATCAAGGAAGAGTGGTATACTTTCAGTAGGTGGCTTTATTGAATTCCAACACAGTTCGGATGGTACTAGAGAACTAGGAGAAAAGCTTCTGATATTACTTCCAAGTCAGTCTTATTCAGGACAAGTGTATAAGAATGAGGAATATCGGTGGAAATGCTTGTGGCCAGTGTGAGATCGTGCTCAGTGAAAGAAGCTCCATGGCAGTGCTGTACTGTAGTACATTTGTATTGGACAACTTCATAAACATCAAAGTGAGTTGTGTGTGACCCCATTATTGCATGTAAGGTGGAGGTTATGTTTTAGCCAGCAATCCATCAGGACTTTGCCTTGGCCAACTTCAGAGGTTTGCAAAAGCTCCAAGAGTTTCTCAGAATATTCTCCCTGCACCCATCTTTGTAGCTCAGGGTCTTCCTGAGTTTTCAGCACTTAACATGAACTTCTTTTCTCTTGTTTGGGATTACTACAAGCTGTATTGTCTAGTGTGAGAACAGTTAGCTGATAGACATGTACAATTATTAGTGCACACTGCTTGGTGCATACGCTTCTGAGCTCATCCCAAAGCTGACATTTAGATTACAGAATCACAGAACAGGTCAGATTGGAAGGGAAAACGGTGGGTCATCTGGTCCAATTTCTTTGCTCAATCAGGGTCATCCTAGAGGACATTGTACAGGATTGCATCCAGACAGTTCTTGAATCACTCCAGTGGAAGACTCCACAACCTCTCCGGGCAGCCTGTTCTAGTGCATGACCATCCATACAGTAAAGAAGTTCTTTCTCATAATCAGGTGGAATTCCTTTGCATCTGTTTCTGCCTATTGCCTTGTGTCTTAGTGCTTGGCACCACTGAGGAGAACCTGGATCCATCTTCTTGGCACCCTCCCTTTAGATACTTACATACATGGGTGAGATCCCCTCTCAGCCCTCGGTTCTTGGGGCTGAACAGGCCTCTACCTTTCCTTCTAAGAGAGGTGCTCCAGTCCTTTAATCATCTTCATAGCCCTCCACTGGATCTGCTCCAGGAGCTCCATGTCTCTCTTGTACTGAGGAGCCCAGAACTGGTCACAGCACTCCAGACATGGCCTTACTGGGTCTGAGTGGAAGGGCAGGATCACCTCCCTCACCCTGCTGGCAACGCTTTCCCTAAGGCATCCCAGGATACCATTGGCCTTTTTAGCAACAGGGGCATGCTGGCTCATGGACAGCTTGTTGTCCACCAGCACCCCTGGGTTCTTCTCTGGGCAGAGCTGCTTTCCAGCAGGTCAGCCCCCAGCCTGTGCTGCTCTGTGAGTTTATTCTTTCCCAGGTGCAGCACCCTGCATCTGCTCTTGTTGAATTTCAAAAGTTCCTCTCTGCCTCTCTCCAACATGTCAAGGTCCTTCTTGAGGGGCTGCACAGCCCTCTGCGTGTTGGCCACTCCTCTCAGCTTTGTGTGAACTTGCTGCAGAGTAATCTCTCCCTTCATCCAAGTCATTGATGGATAAGTTGCACAATACTGGGCTCAGTATAGAACCTTGGGGGACACTGCTAGTGACAGGCCTCCAACTAGGCTCTGTGTTGCTGATTATGACCCTTTGGGATCTGCTGTTCCACCTTGCTGTCTACTCATCCAGTCCACACTTCCTGAATTTGTCTGTGAGAATGTTGTGAGAGACTGTCAAAATCCTTGCTAAAGTCAAGGTTCACAATATCCACTGCTTTCCCCTCATCCATCCAGTTAGTTGTTTCATCGTAGAAGCCAACTGAGTTGGTCAAGCATGATTTAATGAATCTATGCTGACTACTTCTGATCACAATGACAGGAAGAATTCCTTTGTGTGTGGTGAAGCAGAGGACAGGAGCTACCAAACTATCAAGAAGGGGCAGGTGATGGGAAGATGATGAATAGATAACCTGATGAAGAATGCGGTGGCTATGTACTCACTGCTGCCTCAAAGCCAGTTGTCTTGCAGTTCTTTAGAAGTGCCCATTTTAGCATAAAGCTCTCTCTGGATCATACAATGCTTCTTGGTACAGCTGTGTTCATCCATGTTCATGACAGATGGGAGTTGAAGGAGGTATTCAGGACTTATCTGCCATTGTTGAAGCAAGTCTCCTCTGATATCTTCTCAGGACAATCTCTGTTGTGCTCCTCTGGGAGGAAAAGCAGGAGTATGGCTGGTGAGAGAGCTGAACTTGCATTCCAGGAGTATCTCCCCATGCAGGCAGTGTGCACTGGGAATGCAGTGTGCACTGCAGGGATCACCCATCCCATGGTGGGGGAACTGCCAGGCTGCCTGTGTGGGCTGCAGTGCTGTGGACTGCAACCCTCCTAGTATGCGTCAGGCTCTTCATTACTCCCTACTTGAGCACTGATAATGGGGCAGAGCTGTGCAGCAGAGTTTGATGGTTGGCTGTTGATGTTTCTTGAGTTCAGTAAAATGCTTAAACCATTGAGAAATAATAAAACTTGTAAAAGGTGGGTATATTTTTTATTTCTTACAGCCTTGCAGTAAAAGCATAGTGTTCCAGTTGTGGAATAGCAAGGTCTGTGACTGTTCATAACACTAAGCTGATCTTTCTACCCTATTTCATTACCCTTTCTCCTTTTCTATTTTTTCTCCAAATCAGTGAATTTTCCTTTACTTCAACTCATCTATAAAAGTTGACTAACATTTTGGCATTAACAGGTATTTCTTAGTAGCCTCTAGCATTTGTCAGTCTCTTGTATATTCCCCAAGAGCCAAACAAATCTCTTAAAGCTCAAGCAGCAGAGAATTTCTCAGAACTACTGTAGAAATTCTGACCATGTTGATGTCTAGTGGTTTGGGGAGAACAATTTCACTAAGTGAGAGGAGGCCTATTTTTGAAAAATTCCTGTGTTTCAGCAGCTCTGTTTTAGTATTCAGTTTCTTTCCATTATTATCATTTAGGTCTTTTAGTACTTTGGAGAAAAATGCTGCTTATACCCTTGAACTCATGGACTTGGTTGATATTTGAGGAATGGAGATATTTGATATCAAGATATTTGAAGCAAATTGTACCTTACCTACCCTAATCTTGAAATCCTCTTTTCCAGGAAAATGGTGCTTATTAGCATGAAGCTCTGCCTGGTTTTTTTTGGTTGTCTAGGGCTATACCATTTTTCTATCCTAGCAGTTGTCCTGAACCAGTAGTATGCTGAATAAAACTGGTTGTTTAGGTTTGTGTGTAAGTAAACATTTTATTTCCTACTCTACTCAGTGTCCCTCTGGTACTGCCCTGGCTATTTTCCAACTCATCTACAGCTATCTAGGAGCACCAGTGCCAGGGCACATTTATTGCCTTTTAGTATTAATGACTACCAGGATTATAAAGGTTTCCTCCTGAGAACAAACTGTGATGGTTCACAAAAGCCATGTTAATTAGTGAATGATAAAGTGTGGAAATTTTAGTTTGATCCCAGAGCCTGCAATGTGGTGTTCTTGTAGTTATCAACAATATATTGCAATAAAGCATCCAAGGTGAAGAGCTGTGTGATGGGTGCAACAACAACAAAAAGGAACACTTAACCCTCCTCCCAGTATTGCTTGGAGGTGGGTAGTTGAGAGGTAACCAGTTTAAGCTGGCATAAAGTGGCCATGTGAATGCTCTGCTTTGCAAAAGACACTTCCATTAAGTGGCAAAATTATCCCTTAAAATGTGTATTTAAGCTTAGACAAAATCTGTAGCAGACAGCATTAACTGACATCCTAAATAACATGTTAACACTGTGTATGAGGGTTAAGAAAGTTTAGCAGCAGGTAAGAAAAATTGATGCGGCAACAAGGAAGCTTTTGGAAGACCTAACCTTAATAAAGGGAGACCAGAAGGAGTAGTCATAAGTCAAGGAATAAAAGTGCTATGGTCCTAGATGATGGAGCATATTCACAAAGCTAATAGATGTCTCTGAATGCAGGTTGGACAAATGGGAGTAGGATGGTGAGGATAAGCCTAATGGCTAAGGGTCAGTTTGTCTGCCGAGTAGAAATTGTTTGAAAGGTGGAAATCTATCCCTGCTGAACTCCAGGAGAACGTATTCGTAGCTAGCAGTAGAAAGAAGGAAGCTAAAAAGTCCAAGGGGAATTTGCAGAACATGTGGACAGAAAAGTGTCTTACATAAAAAGAAGAAAAATCTAGGAGACGTGAATGGCTAAAATCATCAGCCAGAATGCAATGATTAAAAGAAGTATGTTACTGAGAACTTAAATAACCTCTTTGCATAAGGTGTCATTATTAGACTAATTTGTGGTGTCTTGATTCTGTTGCCTGTCTGGCAATAATGATGAAATATGGTAAAACTGACACATTAGGAAATTATATAGAACACAGTTAGTAATGTGGAAGCATGCTGACTTACCTGGATTAGGTATTACCTCAGTTTTCTGAAAAGGTTTAGCAGTACACCTGGTAAAAAAAAAACAACCAAAAAACAGGTGTATATTTGTGTAAAGAAATGGAAACCAGAGTGACTAGCATGTTTTAAACACTTCAACAAAGATTTAGGAAATCAAAAGCAAGGAGCTTTTACATCTATTGAATTAATGAAATTGTAATTTTATAGTTCTAATAGTTGTAGTAGTTATTCTCCAGAGAGAAATATTCTACTGTGTTCTTTTGAAAGCATGGATAATTCCTCTGAAGCAAAGATAGATGGCTCATGTTTGACGTATGCTTACATATAGATGCAGTCTTTTTAAAGAAGTCACTGATTAAGGTGGTTGACTTGGTGTTCCATGGCAACCTTACATGGCATGACCCAGATAGTAACTCTCATGCCCAGTCCTTTCTTTGACGTTATTCCTTGTGGCAGGAGGAATCAGGTGAGGCATGGAGAATGTTTTTAGCCTTTGCAGTCTACAGCCCAGCATGTTAATGCAAACTGATGTTACTAGTGGTCTGTGTTCTTGCTGTTGATTTTAAGTTAGGACTTGCTGAGGAGGGGCTTTGCTTTCTGTCCAGCCCTGACAACCCTACCTGGCAGAAGGCTGGCAGAACATGAGGGGGTGCATCACTGCAGCTGAGTCAACCACTGAATGTGAGTTGTTGACAGTGTCCAGAAGGAAAGCACCATCATAAACCTAAACTGACTAAATAACAGAAAGTTGGTTAGAAAAATAGATTATTTTTTATTGGTCACTGTAGTATAAATAAATTAGAATTACTAATTTTTTTTAATAGCATGGGCAATTAATCTCATTTGCCAAGAAACCAGGACATGAATTGTTTTTAAAAAGATCAAGGTGTAAGATGGCTAATTCAGCCTAAGGGGAAGCACTGATGTTGATAAAATAATATTGCTAATGGGCAACAGAACTGCAAATAAAGGATAGTTGTAAGTATGTATTATAAAGGAAAATGTTTATAACAAATACATCCCAGAATATTTAAAATCAGCTGTTAGCTCAACAAAATACTCTAGGTAGTATTGTGATAAATCAGGAAAGCATGCCTATTGACATGGAGTTATAAAATTAACAAAATAACAGATAGCATGAGGAGTGGGCAGAGAATCATACTAAAACTTGTGGGATATATTATTTTGAGGATGCGTATCTACCTCTTGTTTTGTCGTTTGCTTGTTTACCTCTATCTTGATTTTAGTGCTCAATGGTGGCAGCTCCAACTTGAAAGATAACATGGAACATGGAGGAGGACTGCATGACAGCTTATGCTATTGACTTCAGAGGACATTTTTAAAACTACTCAAAGCAAGGCTCCTAGAGTTTTGCATTCCTTTCATATTGTAAAACCAGAAAAATGGTGCATTGAATGAAACTCAAAAGTAATTGAGATTTAGATGCCTTTCACATGTTCTGTAATTGCAGCTGATTGCTGCGAATTATTATTGAGGCCAGAGCCCAGAAATATTTAGAAAATGATGAACATTGAGTTGTAGTAAAAATATTTTAAAATAAAGCTAAGAACTCAAAGTTTCTTGCTTTTATGTTGAGCCATGCTCTATGAAAAGGTGATTTAAAGCTAACCTAGGGGCAGGTAATTTTGTTACATGTGCAGTGGGTTTTCTTTATGCATGTTTTGAAACAGCAGCTGGTGGTCACTGTCACATTGAGTGATACGTACCATGGATCATCGTTTTCTTTTTCGAGTGCTGTGCTCAGCTGTTCCTACTGCTCAGTGTGTTCATCTTCCTTTCTGTCTGTTTTGTCTTATATGGGAAGGGAAGGATTTGATGGCAAAAGTTTTATGCTTTCAGATATTGTTGTGTGTTTGGGTTACTTTGTGGCACTTTCCATCTGTCTGCAGCCCAAGCTGCCAAGTTCTTCCCAGATCCTGATAGCATCTACCTGTGGCTGTGTAGGTTGGAGGGTTTGTATCTCAGACGTGAGGACTGAGTGATGGCAGGCATTATGGAAATGGTAGCTACAAATTCAGTGTCTCTTCAGGCTGTTACCCTTGTCTTACTTTCTAGCTCAGATAAAAATTTGTGTAAGAGGTGGCTGACAGCAGCTGAGCCCAAGTTGCTGAGAGGCAACAGTGCTGCCAGTCTGGCAAAGGGGTCTGAGGTATTGAGGCTGCCTGGACAGACAGGCGATCATGTCAACCCCGAAGGTTGACAAGGTCTTGGCTCCCCTGGGAAAGCTGCAGCAGCCACACAGTTAAAACCGTTTCTTGCAATTAAAAAATTATGTTAACGGGGATAGATATTTTAATAGTTTTGACAGGTCAAAACATGAGTTTGCTCATAGAAATTCATAACTTAGAGTTGGGCATTTCAAGGAATGAAACTTCACCGAGTCTTCACTTTATGCATTATTTTGTTACCACCTCTCCAGAGGACATGAGTGGTTTGCTTTAAGTCTAAAGCAGTCTTCATTTTAGATCTAGACTTAAGGAAGTTGGTGGAAAACCACACTGTGTACTATATGTACTACTAGCACTTTGTCAGACAACTGTCTTGGACAATTCTGCTTCTTAAATTTCTATTCTTATGTCTTCCTGGGTTTCATTAGACATGATGGACAAAAAGTTGTTACTAATTCTGGAATGATTTAAAAGAACCCTCAAATGCTGTGCTAATTGGGTTAAAATTGTAAAATTCTTTGTTTGGGATTATAAATTCATCTGTAGAATGACTTTCATCCAGCCATGTGACTGCTACCTTTCACAGAAATCTTTGTCAGCTGCTAGAAATGTTGCTCTGTTATGATTGTTTTGCCCAAGTCTCTGAGATATGGTGCATCTCATTCTGGCTGTCTGATATTTTTATAAATTATTTAAAAATTTCACTTGCACTGCTAATAGATTAATGAACTGATATTACCTTAGAGCAGAACAAGCATGCAGTTACTTATTTCTAGCTGACAGGGCAGCATGTTCTGCATTGCAGAATGACTTGCGTTGGCTTCACCTTCAAAGTTTGTTTATCCTGATCCTTAAAAAAACCTCATGCTCACATAATGCTGCTGCTTGTCAAATACCAAATGCTTACTGAGTAGTACTCAAATGTTTCTGCACCAGTTTGTCACTGCCGGATGTTTTGAAAAGCATAAAATGTGTATCTTTGCACTGTAGTTTTATTCTTGTACTTCTTTAGGGTCCAGTAAATAAAAAAAATATTATTTAAAAAATTATGGTTTGTAAGACTAGGTTTTCAAAAAAAAAGGTGTCTGCAGTATTTCACAGCTACTGAGAAACTACAAAGAAATATTTAGCTGTTGCTATGGTTTAGTAAAATTGTTTGAAAATGAAAGATGAAATGGTGACTCCCTGGGTATAAATGAGTTTTATTTGAAATACAGGTTCAATCACCAGTGACTAGAGAAAAAAACTACTATTTCTAAAATTAAATCTCCAAAAGGATAGAAATGTTCTTGTAGTAGATCCCTCATGATGCATGGAAGAGGATAAATATTTGGGATTCTTTTGTGTTGTGGGGCTTAGTTTTGGGTTTTTTTGTTGGTTGGGTTTTTCCATCTGAAGAGAAGATTGAGGAATTGTAACCTTGGTAATGAAACTTGCTTTAGAAAAGTGAGATTTATTCAACCTGAGTTTTTTTTAATATTGCTTTTTCATTCAAGTGAGAGATGTGGGAGAAAGTGATTTTGTAGTATAATCAACATTGTCCCCTTTTAATGCTGTTAATATTCACACTTGGACAGTACCTGAGAAATGTGGCAAAATTGACACCAGAGGGATGTTTCTAGTAACAAAACAAAGTAAGGGATTAAAATTCATTTACTTCTTTTCATATAGTGGAGTGAAAAAGGACTTTTCATTCAACTTATCCTCTAACAGAAAGTGTTAAAAGCAGCTTATTATGTTCGTTATATGAATAAAGCTAAATAAAGCTGACAGCTTCTCAACTACTGATGTATACAACTCTATGCTCATGTGTACTAAACACTTCACTTATTTCACTGCACTGAGGATGCTTTTAGTTTAACATAGCGGGATATAAGCTTTCATCTGAAGTTAAATGCTGCCATGCTTAGACATTTGATTTTGTCTGCTGGAAGTGTTTGTGCACAGATAAAGTGTAGGAGCTAGAGTCAGATCTGCAGTGGTAATTCTCTGTTCAATGGGGAGCGTAAGAACTTAGGGAAGGGTTTAAGAATAAGATGTACCCACCCCCAGTACCTGATAATATTCCTGTATCTTTAAGAACTTCCCCCACTGAAAGAGGTGGTTTTCACTGGAAAAAGTTGCCAGACACTCTATAACAGAATTCATCTCTTCAAGTGTATTTAGCAGAGCTCAGATGTTTTACTTCAGGATGGGCTGACTCTTCCTGAAAAGTGTGTTTCTCTCTATGGGTTGTAAACGGATTATATGGAATTAGCTCAGGTGTCAGTATCTACATTTGTAGATATCTGTCCAGGTGCTTAGATGAATCCTACTGCTATGTTGCTGCCCTTTCCTATTTTTTAAAGGCAAAATATTTACAAAATTCCAGGAGTTTGGTGTAGGAATGAAAACTTGGGCTCCTTTTAACAGGAGTTAGACTCATAGCATTTCTTTTCTAGTTCCTTGCCTTCTATCTGGGCCACCTTCTTAGGAGGGAGTTATAATTTTGATCTGAGAGTGAATGAAGACACTGAATTAAATTTTACCACTTCAGTGGCTGTGCAGCTTCTTAGTGTTAGATCAAAAGGTGAGCACGGTGAACATTGACATCTCAACTTCTTTTACTTACATCCTTTCTGCAAGTGTGAGCCTCCATGATTGTAGTGGCCAGCAAGTGCCTCAGTCCAGGCCAACATTGGGATGTTAATCCTACTTTTGCTATTGATATTTCCAGAGAGGTGTTGTGCTTCCAAATATGTGCCTCTTTAGCATTTCTTATGGCAGTTGGATGAACTGATCCAAGTGACTGATCAACCTGCTTGTTCTTTTTGTTATGGCTCTTAACTCCACTTGTGCTTTCTGTAGGACACCTTTGTGCCTAGCGCAGGTAGAATGGGCAATTGTATTCTGCAACATGCTCCAAAGGCTGGCTCCCATTGCCTGAACTGGGCATGTTGATGCCATCCGCTGCAGTATATCTCTGCCTCCTTCTTCCAGTGGAAAAAAACAAGTGAAGTGAACTTACCCCAGTGTATCTGGAAGCCATGGAGATGCATACTTGCAGTGAGGAACTGAGAAGCACACTGGAGTCTACTACTAAAGTGTAATCTTTACAATTACCTTTCACCTTTGTCATACCTACACTTTATTTGAGAATTGTAATTGCACAGTCCAGGGCTAAGGAAGGAAATGAGGAGGATTTTCTGTTCATGGTCTAAAAGTCTTGGTTGTATTGGAGACTGAGATGCATCAGCAGGCAAGAGAATCCTAGAGTAATTTTAGTTTTATTTTTGTACCAGCTAGTTTGAAGCTAGAATGAAAGATGACTGTGCTGCAGTGTCTTTGCTTTTGTGGGGTGTGGTCCCAGCAGTTTCAGTCAGGGTTTGCATATGCCCAAATGAAGGATCAGCAAGTCAAGTGCACTTGATTTTAGACAGTAGAAACATATGGTGTTGTCACTGCATGTAAGTTACCTGCCAAGAATGGATATCAGTGACAATTTCAGATGTTTCCAGTACCTCTTTTTAAGGGCAATCTGCTTGTTTGCATATTGCTGCCACAGCTTGATTTGTCTTACTTGCTCTTCACATGTCCTAAGTTTGTGGACTGGAGCCCATTTTTTTATTCAGTACATTATTTGAGTCAGTAAACTGGGCTTTCATTTGCTGTCTTTCCTGGGCTATTTTCAGTTTCTAAAATAGTTTCTGTGCTATCTTTTCCTGCATGGTTTTCAAAGTAATTTTCTTTTTTTATTCTACTTCCTATTCTTTTTCATTGCACAGTACAGCATGCTTTTCTTGCTAAATTTTATGCTTTTTTCTAACATCATTGCTGCTTTTGTTAACCTTTCTGCTGTTCCTTGTATTAGCTTAAAAAGTCCCCAACATTCCTAGTCACTTAAAAGCCAGAGAATGAAATAGGGGGCATGTGAAAGATTAAGCCATCTTCTGTCTGCTAACGGGCTGCTGAAGAACAGCTCTCCAGCGATTGTGTTTACTTTGGTATGGCCTTTAATTCCAGCTTCAGGAGTTACGCTGATGACAAGGAAAGTGATTTGTTTAATCTCAGTTTCATATACAGTGAGAAGATAACTGATGGTAGTGTGAGCATTAGAAAGCAAAGCATAATGAGATTGAACTGTAGACAAGGAAAGATTGTAGAATAAAATATATGGGAGGAAAGGGTTCTCAAAGTGGTGCTATGGGTTTAGGAAAGAGCATTTGGGAATCTGCTTTCCAGGAAAGGACCTTGGGTTGTTGGTTGACAGCCACTGAACATGAGCCAGTTGTGTGCCCAGGTGGACAAGAAGGCCAGTGGCATCCTGGCCTGTATCAGCAGTAGTGTGGCCAGTAGGACCTGGGCAATGACTGTCCCCCTGTACTGGGCACTGATGAGGCAATACCTCAAATTCTGTGTTCAGTTTTGGGCCCCTCCATAGAAAAAAGACATTGAGGTGCTGGAGTGTGTCCAGAGAAGGGCAATAGAGCTGGTGAAGGGTCTGGAGCACATGTCTGGAGAGGAGGAGCTGAGGGAATTGAGATTTTTTATTCTGGAGAAAAAGAGGCTTGGGGGACCTTATCATTCTACAGCCACCTGAAAGGAGGTGGTAGCCAGTTGGAGGTTGGTCTCTTCTCCCAGGTAACAAACAATAGGACAAAAGTAAATGATCTCAAGTTGTGCTGAGGAGGTTTACTTTGGATATTAGGAAAATTTCTTCATGGAAAGGGTTGTCAAGCACTGGAACAGGCTGCCCAGGGAAGTGGTGGAGTCACCATTCATGGACATATTTAATACATGAGGCACTTGAGGACATGGTTTACTGCTGGGACTTGGCAGTGCTGGGTTGAACTGATGCATTGAGGTCAGGATGCAGCTCTGCTAGCAAGGTCTGTTATGCTGGTGATGCAACTTACTAAAAGAACTGGGGATAGAAAAGGCATTTTGATCCCAGTTCAAAGCACTTTCCATGTTGGTCATGATTCATTTGCAAGCGGCAGTGAAAGAGGTGGTGTGCTGGGTTCCTCACATGGGAATGTGTAGGAGAGGGTTTACCAGCAGGATAAAAATCTTACCTTTGCTGGCTAATGTTAGAGTGACCCATGCTCTGAATAGTCCAGGTAAGAGGAGAGTCTTCTAATATATATTTGTACAGATAAGAGAGATAAATGTTCTCAGATATTTGTGTGAAAATGATCTAGGTGGTGAGCATCCAGATTTCAAAGTACTTTCCTAGGATAACAATGTTATTTAAATGTGAGCGTGGTTTGTTTGTAATGCCTGCCAACACTCTTTCTAGGAACAGGATACAAAACTGCTACTTGGTGACTTGTTCATTCTGTTTTGATCTGTGGTTTAATTACAGCATGTTTAATTGCTCTTTTCATTCACTCAGGAGGCAGAGCAGTTTAATTTTTTCCCCTTTCCTGTGTGTCTTTTTTTTTTTTTTTTTTTTTTAATGCCGGACTTCCTGCATGAAGATGAGGCTCCTAAGTGCCACAATTTTTTATTAGCGGTTTACTGAATTTTCTTGCCTGGTTTCAAACTAGGGAGTTTTGTTTTACTATTTATTTATCATGCCAAGTTCATACCAAGACTGCCATTTTTCTCTGATCTCTGAACTTCTGTGAATAACTAAAAGGGTCTCTCATACTCCTTATACTGAGTTGAAATGAGAAACAAGCTGGATAGTTCTTCAACAAGAATATTTATGTTATCATAAACCAGTGCTGGTGTCAAAGGGGAGATACTATTCCCTTTCTTTTACTCAGCATTTTCTAGTTGTTTAATGAAACAGATGAAGGACTTCTCTTTGGTTGAAACTAATCTAGAAGACAAGATGTTTGCTGCCTCAGACTGCTCGTGGGACTTCAGACTTCACACAGAAATTAAGAACAATATTAAAGATGCTGGAAATGTGGTCACATGCCCATTGGGGACTCTTGTGCCTTTCGTAAGGGATATAGCTGACTGGTTTTAAGCAAATTTATGCCTAAGGACCTGTCTGTAAAGGGAATTAACTGCATGGTTAGTGTAATGGGCTAAGTGGTAAATTATCACAGAATGGTTTGGTTTGGAAGGGACTCTAAAGATCATTCCAACCACTCTTCTGTGGGCCAGGACACCTTCCACTAGACCACACTCCTCCAAGCCCCATCCAACCTGGCCTTGAATGCTTGCAGGGGTGGGGGATCCACTGCTTCTCTGTGCAGCCTGTTCCACAGTGGCCGCGTACTGACTCTTTACTGATGTCTGAGGAGATGCTCTTGCCTTTGTATATGCCTCCAGGACAGCCCCCTCTGGCACTCACAGCAGAGAGATTTGAACAGTGAGGAAACCATCTCCTATTTGCCATTAAACTCCATGCAGGGAGCCAGTAGCTAATCCACATCAGCTGTGTACAGGTTGCTGAGAGCTACCTTCCCTTAGCAGAAAGAAGGTGGGAGATCATTAATGATCTCATCAATCTCAGCTATCCTCTTGCTCAGTGTGGTGTTATTTGATAGCACAGTCATAGCGTGCAGAGGTAATTTTGGTCAAGGCAGAAGGATGAAAAAGAACACATGGTTAATGGAAATATTTGCCATGTATGTCTTATGAGTAATTTTATTTCCTCCACTTGCCAAAACAAGTTAGCATGGAAAATGGTTTACTAGTGTAACTGGGAAGACCTGTTTTGTGCTCGTGAAGCATGAAAACTGCCAGCGGCCTTTGCGTCCCAGAGTGTTATTTTTTGTTCCCTTCACTCCAGGTCCCCCCATCACTAAGAGTTCAGTGTTCTCTTCCTGGGTCCCACAAGGAGGACAGTAGGCACAGGCTTTGCAGTCCACATCAGTACCAGGTGCTCTGTGTGCATCATGGTTCCAGTCCTCCTCTCTGTGTCCAGCACTCCAGATTTGCTTTGATACTGAGGTTTTTTTGTACATAATAATTTTCAAAATAACAGATTCCCTCCCTCCTCCCTCTGGACTCAGGACTTTGTCATATTTTCTGTTTTCATCCACTGTTTCAGGGTTTTCTTTAGGTGAGTTGTAAGCCTTTTCATTTTGGCAGGGAAAATAAATAGGTGTGAAATGGGGTTATGGTTACATGAGAAGTTGTCTTTAATCTGTGGTTGTGTAGGTGTTTGAAAGTTACAGATTTCTAGCCATATGATGGAGTTTTCACATGTTTGTATGTTTTCTCTTCCATTTCAATTATTCTGATGTTCCTGAATTTATTACACATGTGACTGCTGTATAGGGTGCTCCCTGAAATGCTGGAGTAGACAGAACAGTGTTCAAAGGATACTGTGTGAGGCTCAGATGACAGCCTGCCCTCCAGGGAGGTGTAGGGCTTAACAAACGGGCTGAACTCCATCTGAAGCCTTATAATTGTATGTAGTGACTCATTCTTCCTGGCTTTTGACTTCTTCCTATGAAAAGGATGTATTTTTGAATATTTAGCAGAATGCACCATGCTTTAACTATAGTCAGTTCTTTGAAATATTTGTACAGCACTTTTGTAAAAGGACAACGGCTGTTAGCCCTGCACACAGTCGTGGTGTTTTCTCCACTGCTTAAGCATATTCTGAGAAGTTTTAGAGAACTCCTGTATTACTTTCCAGAGAGATCAAAGTTTCACAAAACTTTGAGAATATAATTCATATTTAGAGTTTTTTTTTTAATATGTTCCATCACGCCTTTTTGACCAGAACCTCACACACAATGGCAATTATACAAGAAGGATGCTGTGTATTGTTCCTTCCCTTATGTGAAATTTTTACAAATGAGGAACATTCTTATACAAGTTACTTAAATTAGTGATGCAGGTCCCACGAATGGCGATGAAATTTTGCAAAGGAGATAGTAATTTACTGTTGTCATTTGCTGAAACCAGCCAGCAACACAACCCAAAATAATGATGTTATGCTCATTCTCTTTGGTGTTATGTTCTTTCTCTTACATACAGGATAGAACAGTGTTGTAAAAATGATCCTTACTGATGTCTCAATTCAATGAACTCTTGTCAGGAATTCTCTCTGTAGTCTGAACAGAAGTAAGTTAATTTATAGTTAGTTATGCAGGTGCAGTGCATTTCTGAGAGGATTGAAGTTTTAATTGTGTTTAGTACTGCAATTTTACTCCCTGCCAGCTAAGTGCTCTGGGAGGGATTTGCCTCTGGTCTTTAGCCTTCCTAGGCCATCTCCCTTAGCTGGTGTTTTTGGACAAGTCAGGTGTACATCCTGTTCGGATTTAATACAGAGTTTGTTTCTCAGTCCTGTAGGCTTCTGCTCCTGTGGTTATTGGGGCATGTGGCTGGTCAGGCTGCAATTCACCCACTCCCTAGAGAGCAAACTAGACATCAGTTTTCTTCTCCAAACCTCCTGCCTCCTTCATTTCACCAGGAGGATACTGTTGGATTCCTCTCAGTGAAGGGAAGGGGTGAAAAGCCAGCCTAGAAATCCAGTCATTAATACTGCGTAGTACATGAAAAGAATATTGAAAGGGTAGTAAATAGAGAATGGATATGAAGTGTTTAGTGAAGTTTGTAAAAGTAATCACATCTATGCATTGTGAAGATCCTAGAAATATAAGAGCTGAAATACTGAAACTGAGAAAAGTGACGTTTCTGTAGACAATAACAACTCACAGGAAGTGCTGATCCAAGAGTGTGCATATTACTTCAATCTTTAAAATTTTTCATGTTCTCCATTTTTTCTAATACTAAAGCTCTAGCAGAGATTTTTGTGGTGACTGGGAATTTGATTATTTGAAACAAATCACATTTGCTTCTTTAAACTAGGATTCCTATCAGTATGTACCCATAAAAAGAGGTCTGATTACAAACAAACAAAAAAGGATGCTGAACAAAAGCCTTGATTCAGCAAGATTTTGAATACTCTGGCTCAGTTCCATGTCACACAAACACAAGCAGAGGTTTAATTGTATGACTTAACATAGATAGAATTGCTCACGTGTATGAAGTGCTTTGTGCTTAATTTTGTTAGTGCCAGCTGCTTGGCACTTATTGGGGTTAAGACCTTTGATGTTGTTCCTTTTAAAATAGATATTAGTTCAAAATCATGAAAAGCATCAGTTTTCAGGAAAAGCAAGGAGAGGTACTAGGTGTTTTCAATATGTGATGGAAATAGTATATGCAAATGGAATGAAAGAGAACAAGCCAGGACTTGTTGCTTATGAATTATCTATACTGAAAAGTGGTCTATTTGAGGGTCCCAGGCTGGTACTTTTTATATTTATTTATTCAAGGAGTTAGTGTATGAAATTTCTTTATTTCTGAAACAACACAAGCATTTTCATCAAACTGATTTTTTAGCAACTCAGTATGTTCATCTGAAAGTTGAGGCATTTGATTGAAAGACAAAGAAAGATTGGGTGAATTTCAAGTTAGGTATTGAAAATATTCACACAGGTAATGTATAAATGAGTAAAAGAATGAACATCTCAGTGGTATCTAGTTTAAAACAAACACATTTGATGTCCCAGCTGTTTATCCTCTGTCAAATAATGCTACTGGACCAGCAGAAAAATCATAATCATAAATTATGAGAATAAAAATTATTGGTTTAAAACTTTCATTGTGTGTGTGTATGAAGTACTGAAAATGCTTTTAGAACATAAAATTGTATGCAAAGAGTAGAGAAAAATACTCGACAAGTTAATTTTTGAAGTTTTTCTCAGCAAATTACAGATGAGAAAGCTGATGTCACTGGGCATGTAGAATTTCATTAATAATGATCAATTACATGTTTCTTAGAAGCTATGCTACTCATTAACTTACAAAATCAATGTTCTGCAAATTTGCCACTTGGTGGTGCCAAATTGATTTATAAATCACAGATGTGAGCTGAGACAAGCTGTTGAAATTTTTTCTGAGGCATGTACACTAAGAGGTACATAAATTTTCTTGGAAAACTTTGATTTTGTGACAGCACTGGTGCAGCTGTACATGGCAGCACTTCTGGCAACCGTTCCTCAAGCCCCGTATCTTGAGTACCTCTCTGTCCTTTCAATACAAGAGAGAGTAAGTGTATAGCAAAGCTGCATCTGTGAGAAGAGAGGTTCAGGAACATTTCTTCCATACCATGCACCTGGCAAAAAATAGTTTGGATCCAGTGATATTCCAGGCATGGTGCAGAGTATGGCTTTGGGGTTTCTGGAGGCAGATGCAGGTGTACTGCTTGCAGTATTATTTTTGTAGGTGTTTGACTGGAGTAGTTCCTGTACAGTTGGGGTTTTAACATTGCCAGAATTTCCACAGGTTTATCACTGAGCTCTGTATCCTTGAATTGAAGGATGATGATTATCCTAAATGTAAATCTAAACAAAAAGACTCGTGATTAAACTAACCTTCCTTCATTTTTCAGTTACAGGGCAGCTCTTCAGCAGGCTTGAAGTTTCTGTTTTATTAAAATGTCTTAATTTGTCACAGTGTTTCAGTGTTATCAGTGTTTAGCATTGAAGAATATTTGCACCAGACTTAACAACTTTTTTTTATTTTTATTTTTCTCTCTCTCAATACTGCAGTCCCAAAAGAATTGGTGGAGCTTCACTTGAAACTGATGAGAAAGATTGGGAAGTCTGTCACAGCAGACAGATGGGAAAAATACTTGATCAAGGTACAATATGCATGTTGTATTATTCTGCAGTGCTGGAATATGGTTGTGATGAGCAGTTGTGTGAGCAAGCCCTAGTATGAGCTCCAGGAGCCTTGGGCTGGCATCGACAGGTGTGCATCAGATCCCAGCTTAACTTGCAGTCTGCCTAGGCTTGTGGGAAAAAGGTCTTTAAAAACAGGCACCATCTTCTGCATGTGAGAGTGTCCACCCTCATAATTGGCAGGAAAATATCTTCTTGAGTATTAAGACCCTAAATAAAGAAGATTTAGTAGCCTGCAAATGGGTTAAATTGAGCAGAGATTTATACAGTAGCAGTCATTTGTATATCACTTGTCCGAATGTGATTTAATTACTATGATTTGGCTGATATTCATACAGGAACCATACAAAAGTCTTGTAACATGTGTTAATAATAAAGAAAGTACTGCATTGATTTATATCTGCATGCTCAGAATGGCACAGCTAAGATGAAAATGTAATTATACATCAGTAAAAATAGAACATCCCATTGTTTTATGTAATTCTGTCTTGGTATTTTAATTGCAGCTGTGTCTTTGTTGACACTTTACATACAAATAGTTTCCAGTTTAAATAATTTATACTGCTTAAAAAAAAAAAAAAAAAAGGATAGTCAAAATGAATAGGTTACCATTTCCCCTCTGGATATATTCCATGTGTCTTTTAATACAAGGAATTGTAATCTTGTTGTTGTCTGTACAGCCGTGATCACATCTTGCTTAGAAATACAGCATCATGGTAATATCAACTGTACAAATAATGGCTCTTGGCAAATCCAGCTGCAGGTCTCCCCCTTAAATGCTGTCTATAAGCTCTACAGAGGTATTAATTTGTCTTGAGGTTTGTGTACCCTTTAAGATGATGATGTTTTTAGGGCTGGGAATGTGTTGAGGAATAACCTGCTAAAGGCCTTTGTTCATTCTGACCCGTTAACCAACTGTAAAACATTGATGATAATTTTTAAAAATAGTAATGTAATAATGTATGTAACTTGTATGTACTTTATGTATTACCGAGTACTGTGGTTACTGAATTGTGTAAAATTCCTTAATAAACCCAAAAACCATTGCAGCAAACTGAGAAAACCCAACTCTGACTCGTGAACTTATGTACCCCACTGGAGCCACTTACCAGTTGTGTGGTAAGCAGAAAGCAGGGCGATAAAACAAGTTTGAGGGAGTAGTTTGGAAATTCTTCTTCAAAGCAGTTTGGAAATTCTTCTTCAGGGAAGCAGTAAGGAAACCCTCCCTCACACCCTTGTTAAGACCAAGTAAGTGTTAATAAATTCTACTTCATTTAACAGTCTCTAGAGCTAACTTGAAGCTTGTTCTGGCCTGTGGTTCAAAGGAACCTTGAAGAATAAAGGAATTTTAATACAACTAATTAGAAAGGTATGCTAATATTGTCCCAAATTCAAAGGAGTATGACAATTTAGAAAAGCAAGGAAGAGTATTGGGAAATGCCACAAAGGCCAGGAAAAACTGAAAAGGTGTGAAACCACTGAGAGCATTTTTCCTTGATGCCTGCAGTATTGTTCCACATATTATTGATGACCCACTAAGAGGCAAAGTTGACCTGTTTTTCCTTTGTTAGAAACTACTGATATGTTGCTTTGATAGAGCAGGGCTTGATATATTCTAGATGTTATTATTTAGGCAGAAACTTTAGTGGAGGGCATTCAGACTTACATGCTCTTAATATTTGTGCATGTATGTATTATTACATTTTATTTATATACCAACTTATTATAAAATATTCTTCACTTGACTGTTGTACATATAAAGAGCATCATAAAAATTCTCTCTGAGCTGTGGCTGGTATTTTGATAGATGGATCTGTTTTGGGATAGGAAGTGAACATGGTAGTTGAGAGTTCTTTCTCTTCCCTCTTCTGGTGGTGAACCACCCAAGTTGGATCCAGCAGCATGTGCACTAGTCTTTTATGGAAGAAAATGGCTGTAGGTCCCTGTGAGTCTGGCTTTCCTCCTTTGCACAAGGAATGTCTTGTGGTCATGGATGGCTAAGGTAAAGAAATGCCTGGTCCTAAGCATTCCAACAACCAAGAGGAAGTCTCCAGCTTAGCTGATTTTGAGAAGCATGTAGTGAGGTCACATTGCACTGTCTTTTGACAAAGTGTTTTACTTAACTATTGTCAAACATAATTTACATTTTTATACAGAGAAGATTTTTCTGCACTGGTCCATCTGAAACCTTCAACCCAAAATCAGCACATTCTGAACACGTTTCTGATTGTTAGAATTCAGGTGTTTGTAGTCCCACCCAAGGAGACTCCTCTGTCGAGGAGACTCCTCTTTCATGTTCCTGTTTTCCTTGTTTAAAGTGAACATTTGGCATGGTAATAGTGTTGGATGCCATCATGGCTGCTTTGGAATTATTTGAGAGAGATGTTTCAGCATTTCGTGCAGGGTGGGAAGGTGCTGACCACTCTTAGCATGCAGAAGCCAGGAGTTCCTGCAAGCAGCAGCTTTGTGATCAATGTGAATCATCCTCTCTGGGAAGGCAGAGACTAAGATTTCAGCAGAGCCTGGATCAATGAGATATGTAGTTCAGGGTTGTGACAGCACTTGTCAGGAGAAAGCACAATTATCTGCATTTTAGTTGTTGAAATGTAGTCATTTCAGTTTGAACAGATGCTTCATCAGCTCTGATGTCTCGAAGCTTTTGCTTTGACAGTCACACACTTGGTAGCACATGAAGCTTCTCATTATTGCTTTCATACTTAATGACTAAGTAATGAACAGCAACTGGCATGTGCCCCTAAGCAAGGGTTTTGATATGCAGTTTCCCAGTGTTTTTCATATTACATGATTGAAAAGGAGAGAGAAAATAGAATAGCTTCATTTTGTGAGTGAGCAGTGATTGTCTTCTGCTGTGAGCTTTGGCTTGGCATCAGAGAAGTCCCTGTGTAATATTCCTTAACCTCAGAGCAGGAAAAACTGCTCTTCAGCAGGATCCCTTGTGACCACAGTGCTCTTCACTGTTTTCTGAGGGTCACATCTTAAAGTCAAAGTATGCCTTGTGGTGTGGCTGAGCTGACTTAACTGCAGGCTTACCGTTGTGCCACCTGAGAAATGGTATCAGTACTAGGGGTAGTGGAGGGGTGGTAGTATGGCTGTAGGGACAGGAGAGGGGTAGCAGCCCCTTTGCTTGGTTGGAGCCCAGGGGGAGTTTTAGATTATGAATCAGTTAATCTATACTTTTAGTGGGTGAAATTTAGGATTATTTTTGCTGCTGTTTCCAGAGGAAGCTGCATTCAGATGTGATTGGCAGGTTTCTAAGTAGCTGGGTAACTGTGTCTTATGTTTAATAATAATTTGTTGATTGGGAGACTGCATTGTTCTGGTTGAATGCAGCCTTGCAGACTGAAGGGCAGCAGCACCTCATGCACTGATTTGGCAGTTGTGATTCAGCAGTGGCACTTGAAAATAATTCCAACTGGAGCTATAGATGCAATCAGCTTTTGCCTCCTCATGGATATTTCCATTGGAATGGCCTCACTGACTGGAGATCCCACCATGTGTCCTCAATTGATGAGCAGCTTGTCTCTTCATGAGAGTTGGCTTAAGCATGTCTGATTTGTTTAGGAGGAGAGGGAATTTCTTCTTCACCTTTATTATTCGAGCTCATGCTGATTCAGTCTATTTCTTCTCTACTGCTGCTTTTTCTGGTGATAGATTTTTTTTTTCTCCCTGTGTTGGTGTGGTTGAATTTATTTGCTTTAAATAAATTGAAATTGGCTATATTTAAAATATTCTAAAATATTTGTCAAGCAGCTTGAAGCTCAAGATATTCTGTAAAGAGCAATAATTCCACAGTGTGAAATGAGTAGCAGTTGCATTTGTTATCTACAGTACAGTTGAAGGATTTAGAGGGCCCCAAGAGACCCTGACAACTTGTCTGCTAAGTGCTGCAAGGAGATAAAATAGGAAGTCATGTCTGCTTGAGAGAATTTATATTCTAAATAGGCAGAAGTAGAAAAATGTGAGATATGTGCACAGCAAAGAAAACAATACCTTCCCATTCCAGAATCATGCTACCTAATTTAGGATGTTCAGAGAATGTGGTGGTGATCAGGAGGACCTCGATGATCTCCTCTTCCAAAAAAATTCAACAGTGCTTGCTAACGTGCCTCAGTTTTACTTTTTGTTTTTCTTTAAGACTTTATGACTGCAATCTCAAAGAGATCATGTATAATTAATTATTTTAGTAAGGTACTACTAATAAAAAGTTTAAAGTTGCTTTTTTCTCCTAACCTTAGAAATCTATTTATTTCGTTTGTAACAGATATGTCAAGAATTCAACAGCACTTGGGCTTGGGAGATGGAAAAAAAAGGATACCTAGAAATGAGTGTTGAATGCAAACTGGGGATTCTGAAGGTACACATTCATCAGCTAAGGTTCTAAATTACTGTTTCCTCACTCACTTTAAGGTCTTGCAAATTTAGCTTGACTGAACCATAAGTGCATATATTGGAGCAGACATAATATTATTCATTGTAGTGGTATGGACCCAAATTGCACGTAACACGCTGTTTGCATATTTTTCACACTTTGTATGAAAGTAGTCTCATGCTTACTGCTTTGTCAAGATCTCTTTCCCTGTGCAATACACACTTTGAAATGTGTTTGTTACCTTGCTGAATTCCAAATGCAAAATGGGGCTTCATCTTTTGTGGTCTTGACAAAATTGTCAGAGTTGGTTCCAAGTTATGTATGGGGTTCTATTGTAGAATGAGATCATTTGTACTATGTAATAAAAATTGAGAATAAGCTTTCTAAGTTAGTCAGATTAAGAAAAAATCAAAACCAATCCAAAAACCAAAACCAATCCTCCACTTGTCTCTCATTTAAAAACAACATGGTCTGGAAAAAACTTACAGCTACAGCTGACACACAGATTCAACAGAGAGAGGCCTAAAAACAAGTTCCAAATCACACTGAAATGAAATGAGCTGATTTTCTTATTTCTGTTTATATTTTTGATATCTTACCAATCTTTTTACTTTTTCAGTATCTCTGTGAATGTCAGTTTGATGACAATCTGAAGTTTAAGAATATCATTAATGAGGAGGATGCTGACGCCATGCGTCTGCAGCCTATTGGCCGGGACAAGGACGGCCTCATGTACTGGTATCAGCTGGATCAAGAGCATAATGTCAGGATGTACATAGAAGAACAGGATGACCAGGATGGATCCACATGGAAGTGCATTGTTAGGTATTCCTTTTTTTTATTATTTTGTAGGGTTTTTAGCTATTTGTGACTCGGGCTCAGAAATGTATTTAAATAAATTTTCATTTCTCACATACTAGGATTCATGACAGTGGAATTTTCTGCATTGACATCTATGTTCTAGTGAAAAATCATGTACAGAAATAACTCACAGATTTGTTGGTAGCAGCCACCACATAATTTGTTTCCTGCTACTTCAAGCTACAATGAATACATAGAAAGGGTAGCAAGAGAAGACTGTCTTGAGGATAATGGCTCCATATTCCTTACTGGGCAGCTAAATGCCTTAGAAAATAGAACACTCTTGCTGCTTTAACTTCAGCTTTGTTAGGAAAGCTACAAGTGGACAGATTTGTTCTTGGGGAAATTATATTGCTATTACTCCTGTTGGAAGGAGGCCAAGGAGATGCTTGGAGGGCTGGAGCACCTCTCCTATGAAGACAGGCTGAGAGACTTGGGATTGTCCAGCCAGGAGAAGAAAAGGATCCAGGAAGAACTCAGAGCCCTTTCTAGTACCTAAGGGGGCTCAGGAAAAGGGGAGAGGGATTTGTGTAGTGACAGGACAAGGAGGAATGGCTTCAAACTGACAGAAGGCAGATTTAGATTTGATATTACAGAAAAGTTCTGTCAGAGTGGTGAGGTAGCAGTACAGGTTGCTTAGAGAAGCTGTGGCTGCCCCATTGCAGTAAGTGTTCAAGGCCAGATCTGATAGGGCTTTGAGCAACTTGGTCTTGTAGAAGATGTCCCTGCCCATGGCCAGGAAGTTGGAACGGGTTGGTCTTTGAAGGTCCCTTCCAACCCAAACTATCTGGAGGTTATTTACACTGCCACAACTTCAATAACCGAGGGAGTCATACAGAAGTGTTTAAACCACTATCAATGGGTCATAAAATGATAAGCGTTACTACGAGTTAGATGTAGACAGCTGCTGTTGGAGAATAATTAAATGTATCCAGACAAACAGATCAAGAGCTGATCCATGCATCATCCATCTCTTTCATGTATTATAGACTCCAAAATTCATTGTCAAAAGAAGAAGAAACCAGGGTTCTGCTGGGAAGGTTCTAACACCCCACACTCACAGCAGAAAACCACAGTAATGCATTAATAATTGTGAAATGGTTTTAAAACCCATGACACTCCACATATTGAGATTGTTGCAGGCTTCCTTTCTTTTTGTAAACCTGGGAAAATAAATTGCTGAACATTGACTTTGAAAAACAGATGTGAGAGCCTTATTATTCTAGTCCATTAAGAAAGAAATGACTGTTAGTCATGGCTCAAATTCTTTATGAATTAAGATGGGTTTTTTATAGTTGGATGTGCAGTTTAAATAAGGAGTTACAGTGCACTGAGATTCACTCATACAGAGGTGCACCAACGTTTTTTGCTGTCATAACTTGAGTTGATAGAGTTTTCTAAACAAATTGGTGTTGTTTGTTGCATGTGCTTAAGATAAGCACTTGCAAAAAGTATCTAAATTAATTTGCTGTTTGCTTTTGCAAATTTCACTCAAATTATATGGTTGCTTCTTTGGTGCATGAGCAGAGAGCTGTAGCTTGTTCTCTGCAGAGAAAAAAAAATAACAAAGAATAATCAGTGATGGTTAATGAGAGGATAATAAATAACAGAATAATAATAGCAGCTTGGATCCAGACCCAACAGGAATTGAGTTGAGATGGGTAAGTAGATAAGGTCCTTCCAAAAGCAATATTTTTATTTTGGTATAGAGAAATTGAAAGGTTTCTGACTGCAAAAGTGCAGCCACTGGTGGGAGAAGCATTTTAGTGAGCTTGTGTTTTCACTATATAACTCTATAAGGTTTTCAGGGTAATTCATTTAAGCAGATAATGTTTGTTTACTCTTTATGAATCCCTTTGGGGTAAGTAAGTGGCTTATCAGACAGTGTGTTTTTCTCTTCTAGAAACCGCAATGAGCTTGCTGAGACCCTTGAGCTCTTGAAAGCACAAATTGATCCCGCTCTCTTGAAAAACAACAATTCTCAGCAGGAGAATTCATCACGTGAAAGTCCAAGCATAGAAGATGAAGACACCAAAAAGGGAGAAGAAGCAGCTACACAAGGTTTTCTGCCTTCTTTTATCAAAGTTTAAGTGTTTTTTTTGTGGCAGTGTTAGAATTTTCAGCCTCACAGAAAGTTACTGTGTTAGATTAGGACTTAAAAAAAAGTAAATCAAGTAAATATTGAATACTTTGAAATTATGAATATATTTGGAGGTTTTTCAATACATAATTAATCTCAAATACTTATTTATAGGAAGAGAGCTGTGTAAAAAATGTTTTCTCAGTAACTTTTTTTTTGCTGTACATTTTGTATAATATTATAAATGCTCATTATTGTATGTTTTTGTGGAGCATTGAGCCAAACTTCTCCTGTTTTAGCAACATTAAAATTTGGAAAAAGAAAAGAAATCTGCTTATGCAATGCCATGATTGAAATCAAAACTGTATTGGGTGTGGTGTTTATATGTGGTTTTGAGTTAGAATCAGAAAAATATAGGCTATTTCCTCAAATGTTTCACAGTTGACACAATATTTCAGGAAGACATGAGCTTAAGTTAAAACAATTTAAAATGCTAAAATATTTTTGAAGTGAGACTGTCTTTATTTTCTCCACTATATTGTTGTTATTATAATCACAGAATTATTTAGGTTGGAAAAGATCTCTAAGATCAAAGCCAAGATCTGCTTTTTCCTTACTTATTATCATGTCATTGCACACATTTAGTGACCTGCCTGACTTGTTGGTTTGTGCATTGGTTTTGCTAAGTATCAGTCAGCCTGAAGTATTTGGCTTTTTAAGAATCTGGTCTTCTTTCAGGTAATGAAAAACTAGAAGCTTGCTATCCCAAGCAATTTTACCCCAGTTTTACTACCTGGTCTTATTTTGTTAAAATAAAGGAAAATATTTTTACAATCAGAAGCAAAATTAAAGTATTCCAGTGTGTTAATAGGTGTTTCTGCAAATGTGTAGAAGTTACTTGGATATGTGGAATTAGTCAAGACTTGTCCTGGTTTTGAGTATCAGAGAGAAGGAATTACTATTCTGTTCTTCTTTGCAACAAGCAGTGTAGAACAGAACAAATAAATATTTAGGTAAAATTGGAGTTGTTGTGGAACTATTAAGAGATGATTGTAGAAATGACAGTAAATTGTGACAAAACCCAGCAGAATTATTTTTCAGTCTAAGGCATTTCCAGTATCTAACTCTGCATGTAAGTTAGACAATTGCCATAGTTGTCTAACTTACAGCCTGCACAACCTGCATAGTTGCAGGTTGCAACCTTACAACAAATACAACCTGCATAGTTACCAACTGCAGAACTAATTCCGTGTACTGACTGTGCTTTTGTCTCAGTCAAGCCTACTTAAATCATCTGATTGACACCTGTTCTTCAGATATGATTTTGCTTTACGTTGAATTCAGGAGCAGCCATTTGAAAACATTTTAAATGTCCCTACTGTAGATAATTCCCCAAATCCTGTGGCACACTCACCTGGCTCAGTACTTGCATTAGGCTATGTATTGTTGTAAAATGACCTCTAAGCACTAGTTGCAGAATCACAGGATAGTTTGGTTTGGAAGGGACCTTTTAAAAGCCATCTAGTCCAACCTCTCTGCGGTGAGCAGAGACATCTTCTCCTGGATCAGTTTGTGCAGAGCCCCATTCAGCCTGACCTTCAACACATCCAGGGATGGAGCAGCCACAACTTTGGCCAACCTGTGCCTCACCACCCTCACAGTGAATAATTTTTTTCCTAATATCTAATCTAAAATTCCCTTCTCTTAGTTTAAAGCTCTTACCCCTTTTCCTGTCACTCCATGCCCTTGTCAAAAGGCTTGTAAGACCCCTTTAAGTACTGGGAGATGCTATAAGGTCTTCCCAGATCCTTCTCCAGGCTGTCTCTCAGCCTGTCTCCATAGCAGAGGTGCTCCAGCCCTCTGAGCATCTTCATGGCCTCATTCCTACAGGTCCATGTCCCATGTATGTAATGAATAGTGAAATTATTTACATTTGCAATGATTTGAGTGCTGTCAGTGTGTTCACAGAACATTCCTTAGAGCCTTTCAATTGAGAAACTGTAGTATCTCCTCCTTGTAGTCCAGGGATTGCACTGAAAGCCCTACTAAGATGTAGGGAAAACATGCTGGAAGACCTGACACTTGTTGGCTTTGGCATTTTCCACATATCATTAAATTAGGACATGCAAATACATGGTAACCTAACCCAGTTTAGGTTTACACGTTTACTGGCCTGACTGACTGACTCTAGCAGCATTAGGAGAGCTTGTGTGTTGACTGAGTGATTTTGTGTGTATGTGAAAGGTTTTGTGATTAGTTCAGGGAGTGAAACTATAGAACATCTGCTGATTTTTGGTATGGAGAGGTTTTGGGATTCTGGTGATCCTTAATGAAGTTTCAGAGAAAGCTGTAAGTGATGGGAAGAAATGGCTGAGCAAAGTTTAGATAGAAATAAAGGGAAAGTGGAAGAGTTTGGGCACAGAGAAAATACCTCATTCTCAGTGTTACAGACAGATACCTTTGCAGAGGCAGTTATAGGGGCTCTGAATTGGGATCACTTCTATGAAGGAGGAAAAACCAGCCTTTCAGCCTTCAAAATGTGCACCTCTAAAGCACTTTGCCACTTCTGGAGCCTTAGAGATGCATCTTTACTGTACTGATACTGAGATTTATCTGGATACATGCCTTGTATCCTTGAAAATACAAGATCTGTGAATTCCTCCTCACTGTTCTTTTCTTAATGCTTAATTTCTTTGATGTAATTGTTAGCTGTCATGTCCTTTCTCCTGTATATTTTTAACAACTTTTGGAAGCTCTCATCATGCAAAAAAAACTACACTAGCTCAGTTGGAGAGGGGTGAGGTAGAAGAAAAAAATAAAAATCTTTATGTTTGCGGTTGTGGCATGCCTGCAAAAGCATCTTCTGGGTGGCAGGAGATGCTGCTCTGGTATATACAGTGCTATTGTATTTGCTTTTTCTAATTAGCTCTATTTCTGGCTGACACAAAACTCTTGGTAAAATGTAAAAACCTAAAGTATCAAGAGGCTGTGGTAAAAACAAATAAGCTGAAGTGCATAGTGGCAAAATAGCTGTATGGTTTATTCTAAATGTTGGAACTGTACTTCAAGTCCTAATGATCTAAATTTGAGTTAGTAAAGTGGAATAACCTGATTCTTTAAGCTCTGCAGGTTTCCTGGGATATGCTATTATTCATTGCTTGTTTTAAAACAGCCGATGAAGTGAGTGTAGAATATTGTCTGCATGTAGGAGATGTAATCATTGTCTGGAGAACCTGGATGAATTTTGCCATAAGCCACAATGCTGAATGTCTTTTCTCTGAACTGTTGAAGTACAACAGTTAAATGTATCTTGAAATAAAAACATGTACAAACAGGGAACTCATTTCTCTGAGGAATTTCTCTTGAAGGCCATGGAATCTTACACCATGTTCTGTTTTCTGAAATAGTCCAGAGACTCAAGTGAGAGATCATGCCTCTGCCTAGGTTTTATGTATCCTCTGGAAATATTCTGGTAATACTGAAGAAGGGACTGAGATGTGTGTTGAAAGAAGCATAAATCTAGAGTTCTGCTGCTGACTTCTGAAATTTAGGTTTATCTTGGTATATAACTAGGTTGAACAGTGGTTCTCTAGCTAAAAATTGTCAGCCCACTTATTTAATGACAGTGTTAGACAAGCCAGATTTCTACTAATTCAGTGAAAGAAGAGTCCTTTGTGCAAGACTTGGGCTGTTGGGTTTTTTAGGTATGCCGCTGTTTTGATGAAGTTTTCTGTAATACTATAGGTTCCTTAGTTGTTTCTTAGCTGTTTTTCTTTGTCAACAGAAAATCAATTGAAAATCAAAGAAGAAAAAGAGGAGGTAGAGGAACAGTCAGTGGAATCAGACAGCCTTCCTCCTCCTATGGTCAAAGAAGATGAAAATGTGCTTAAAATTGAGAAGGTGGAAGAAAAAGAAATTATAAAACTGCCAGTAATAGTAAAATTAGAGAAACCTTCAGAACACAATGAAGAAAAGCAAACTGTCAAGGAAGAAAGTGACTCCTTTAAGGAAAATGTCAAACCTGTTAAAGTAGAGGTGAAGGAAAACAAAACAGAGCCCAAAGACCTAAAAGAAGTAAAAAGCTGTATGGACAAAATAGCAGTTCATGAGCCAGAGAGATTAGAATTTTGTGTTAATGTCAAAACCCCACAAGAAATTGTGGAGAAATCTGTGGAAGAAAGTGAAAAACTTAAAAATGATCAACAGGCAAAAATACCACTTAAAAAGCGAGAGATCAAGCTGACAGATGACTATGACAATCCAATAAAAGGGCCCCTGTGTAAATGTGTTACTCCAACAAAGGATGTCTTGAAGGAAGAAGGGAAACCAGAAGAAGAAGCTTTTAAGAGAGTCCCTACCATTACTGCTCTATGTCCTGATGGGAAGGTACTAGTAAATGGAGAGGTTAGCTGTGAAAAAATAACCCCGAGTGTCATACAAAATAGTAAGTCAGAGGACTCTGCTAGTGCTATGGAAGACAGCACCTCATTAAAAGAGAAAAATGGAAAAAGCGGGGAACAAGTATCAGACTCCCTAAATTCTGTTATAAAAACATGTGAGATTGAGAAAAATGCAGTAACTGTGCTGAAAGAGTTTGGGGCTGTAGTCTCTGAGGTTTCTAATCAGAAAGTGCCTTCAAAGGAGGAATCTAGTCCTGTGGAGAAAGAATCCCTTGACAGCACAACTACTGAGACGGTAGCAGAAGAGGCTTCAAACTCTGAAGACTGTGCCAAAACAACTGAAGAGAAACAAGCCACTGATACCAAAAGTGACAGCATGGCACCACCCAAAGAATGTTCAGAGAAGCTAGAGATGTCCCCAAATGCATCTGCTCCTGCAGAACTGCCTAAGCTTGCACTGACTGATGAAGAGACTTTGAAAAGTAAAGATGAGCCTGAGGAGAAAAATGACTTTCCAAAAGTTGCTGAGATACCTCCTGCATCCACTTCACCTGTTACAGTAGAGAAACCTGTTCCAGAAAAGGAGGACTCCAATAGTAAAATGGCTCTACCTGAGGCGAGCAAAGTAGAAGAAAAATCCAGCCCAGAAAAACAAGAGGAAGAGCCAGAAGCTGCCAAAACAGAACCAGATAGATTAGGTGATGCCCATGCATCTAATGTAGAGGACTCCGCAGAGAGTAAAAAGGAATCTCCAGTACCTAAAAGCAAATTTAAATATAAGCTAGTTTCTGAAGAAGAAACCTGTGCAACAGAAAATACAGAAATAACTTCTGAAAGACAAAAAGAAGGAATTAAATTAACAATCAGGATCTCTAGTCGGAAGAGAAAGACAGAAACACCGCCAGAAGAGGTCAGCATTGGCCGCACGTTAAGGCGGTCACCAAGAATATCCAAGCCTACTCCGAAAGTTGTGGAGACTCGGGATCAGAAGCCTGAGAAAAAGCGACCTGAAGAGGAGGAGGAGAAACCTGCAGCAGCACAAAAACCAGAACGAAAAGAAGATGCAAAAAAACAAGAGAAGGAGACAAATTCTAAAGTTAACAAGGTAAATACAGTTTTATTACTTGGGAGTAAAGAAAAGCCCCAGTCTTATCTATAAGTAGAATATACTCTTACATAGGAATACTGAGGATTATGTTCTTTTGGTCAGCTTTTGCAAGAAACTAGCTTTGCAATCCAGTTAGTGGACTCAACCAATTTAAAAACACCCCCTAGGAGAGTGCTAATATCTGTTGACTTTTTATAAACTTTGACAGTTTATAAGATCTGTCATTTAAACCAACCTGAGTAGACCAAATCAACCTGAGTGAATTCTTCTAAAAAATGGCACAATCAGATGTGAGTCTGTCTGCCTATGTGGCTGAAGAGAGACTTGTAATCCCTCTCGATTTACTAGATGAATACTTATTGGTGTCTGGTTGGTCAGAATGATCATAAGCTAAAAAGGAACTAACAAATGGGGAAAAATAATAATATTATGACTTCTGTTTCTAAGTGAAGCTAAAGGTATTGTGGTAAATTCATATAAAATTTAGCTTTTCTCACATATGTGATACACATTTTAATGTGGGTACAGGATTTTTTTCATATCAACTTCTGTTTATACAGAAGAGATCTTTAAAAGTACATGATGTAAATATATCACAGAAAGTTAAACATACGTTTGTATGGTGTGCTTCTGAGACTGTGTATTTATAAATAACCCTTTATTAATTTATCTTCTGTTTGTCTGGATATGCAGCAGAAAACATAAGAGGAGTGATGAGTTTGTATTTTTTAAGTGCACTTTTTAAAATCAACCTGTAAAATGCTATTAATTTTCCCCTGCAACATATTTTTGACTGATGTAGTTTTCCCAAAACATTCACTCATTTAGAATGTGAAAGAAAGTTTCTTTCACATACTGGTATGTTGGATAACCTTAATAAAATGAACAAACAGTTTATTTTTCACTGAATGGTAACATCTATACTGAAAAATGCTGTCACATGCACGAGGAAATGAAAACCAAATTTTTCATTTGAAGGTTTTAATTAAAAAAGGAAACATGTGAAAGTAAGAGTGATTGTAAGTCCTGAAAGTTATTAGAATTTTGAAGTACTGTTGCTACAGGTGTTTTACCTGCTTTCGCTTGATTTGTATTTTGTGAAATACACAAATACATGATCTAAACATTTTAGATCTCTTGTGAAAGAGCAAGAGATCTAAAAATGTTTACTTTTCTAAAATAATTGTGATAGAGGAAGAAGTTTGAGGCTGTTAAGCTTCTGTCATTTAAACAGGATGAAGAATACCAGGATCTTTAATAGCTTACTTCATATCTTGGGGTTCCTTTTATTTTTAAAAATGTATCTTAAAAAAACCCAATTTGAAATTGTGACGCTATATGATGAATCCGTAGCCTAAACTTAGACTATCATGGATTTGAGGTACCTTTGCTGCTAAAGCTTAAGAAACCGTAAAATCTCTAAAACAGGTAGAAAGTGATGTTAAGAACCTGAAACAAAATTTTACCAATATGACAAATGCTGCTTTTGTACAAGTCCATCCTACAGGAGAAATAGAATATTTTGTGCATTTTCGTTTATTCAGCTTATTTAGGTCCATGAATAATTTAGCCAAAATCAAAAAAATATTTTGAGTTAAAAAAGTAAAAATTATTTTCCATTTCAGTGTCTGTGGAAAGGGGGTAATAAGTTGTAAGAGAATGACAGGTGCGAGAAACAAGTCAATCAATAGGAATGAAAGTGTTTTCTGTTTGACATATTGCTTTAAATTTAAAATATCTTAGTTGCACAAAGTAGTTTAAATAATTCAGAATAGTCTTCTGAATTTTAATTGAAACCTCTTTTTATTCAAAATATGGTGATATGTATTCAAAATATTTTCATTCATAATATGGTGTATGGTAGAAGGGGGTGGATGCCCCTTTGATTAGCAAAAAAAAAGCACCAACTGATTCATGTTTCACTTAAGGAAAATAATGAGAAAGTATAAATGTGAAAGTAGACCTAGATAGAAGTTATGCACTTAAAAGGTGCGGTAATCTTTTTTCAGAAACAAACACATTTTCCAAAGTAAAATAAAATGCATAAACTCTTTGGGAGGCAGGTGGGAGAAAAAAAAGATTCTCTTTGGATTGAAGCAAGTTGTCAAAAGTCAGAAAGTTTAAGTGTGGAATTTACCATAGTCACTATGAAGTTGGCGTTGTCAAAATGAAAAAAGGTCTAAGTGGAGAAATTTTCTTCCCAAAAACAGTCTTCCTGCTTCTAAATCTTATTTGAAAATTTCTTTCTACACTTCTTTTTTCCCCTTTATCTGGTTGCATTTTAAGGATCTTGGAAAGACAATATATTCATTGAAGTGCTCTGCTGTAAATTTACTGCAGCTTTCTGACTGAAATAAATCCACTCTGGAGGCAAATATTTTTTTAAGGTTGTCTTGGTTTGAAAGACAGGTACCTGCCAGCAAAAAAAAAAAGCTGGAATCTCCCTTTGAATAGAGAATGTAAACCCCCTCCCTCAGATTATTATAATTTTGCAATTGGAGGCTCTCAGGCAAAGATTTGGGAGTGGGAGTAACAGTTCTTTACTAGGAATATTAGACAAAGCAAAGACAAATACAAATGTAATAGCACTAAGAGACAAGCAAAACCAAAGAAACAACAAAACCTCAGAAAATGCCCTGACAGAGTCAGGGATGTGACCTGACACCCTGGGTATCAGGGTGGTGAAAGCAGTCCAGATGAAATCCTCCTTGAGCAGTAAATGCAGTTCTAGGAAGTGAAATAGTCCTGTAGGAAAGTCCGATGGTGACGAAAATGAGTTTAGTCTTCCTCTGGAGAGAAATCCAGTGGAGAGAGAGAAAACAAGCAGGGTCCCCTGGTACTCCAGTCCTTTCGGAGAGGTGTGGAGAGGTGTCCTTGGACCAAACTGCCCTTCACTGCTGTTCCACCCGGAGAAACCTGCTGCCCCCTTTGTTTAAGTCAAGTATCCATGAAGTACCCAGCAATTAGTTACCTAGCAAAACCACCAGGAAAAAATTCCACAAACACAAAAGAAACAGATCCAACTCCCAACAAAGATCTGGGAAGAAACTCTGTGGGTTTCCTTTGTATTTTTTCTTTGAAATGGTGTCTCATAGAGAAGCAAAGTTCGGTGGACGGGTACGCGGACACGTGGCAGGTGGAAATACTCAAGTAATGAAGAGACCGAGGACTCTGAGAGTGAAAAAAACTCTGAGGAGGAGGAAGAAGAGGAGGAAGAGGAAGAGGAAGAAGCTCCACCTGCTGATGATGATGAGCCCTGCAAGAAATGTGGCCTTCCCAATCATCCTGAGCTGGTAGGTTTTTGGGGAAAGCTTCTGTGGGTTGTTGTGTCAGATTTGGTGGATTGGCTTTGATGGTGTCTGAAGGCACGTCATCCTTCAGGGTGACCATACGTAGGAGTGTGTCTTCTAGTTTTTAGGTGGTAAACTCAGCAGTAGATGAGTTACCTTGAATAAGGAGGGAAGTTTTTGTTTTGGCAAGCAAAAAAAAAGTTTTTTTTGCTTGCCAAAACAAAAGTCAAGGGTGTAACACACCTTAGCCAATTGAGAATCAGTCTGGGTGAGGCTTTGAGGTTGTGCCTGCAGTTGCAATGAATACAGAGGAAGCAGCATTAAAAAGAACCCCAGCAGTGTGATGTCTACTTTCCAAGGCATCAGTGACCACACAGCATAGTCATCTTCATTGGATGTAGCTACATCTCACCCTGAGGACTGAGTACAGTGAAATCCCAGACAGACCACAAGAAGATTTTGTTGCTTCTTGTGGTTCTCATTATTTGTGTTAAATACCATCATGAATTGCTCTGTTTATCTAGGAAATCATCATGTGCAGTCCTGAATCCAGAAAATAAGCCCACTCTTGGGTGTTTGATAGATATCCTGGCATAGCCGAGAGAAAGCCTGCCCTTTAGGATGTTAGAGATAAGTATTTCAGTAGATATACACACAGCTTATGCCAGTTTTGTTCTCAAGTTTTATGGAGAGGGTTATCTCAAATTTTACCCAACTAAGTATGAACTTTTAGTAGTTGCCTAGTTGTGGATGCCCTGCAAGCCTGCAAGACTTTGTCCCTGCTACCCAGGTCATAAAGTTATCCTGACTGAGGAAAAAGGCCAGATTTCCTGCATAAGAGAACACAGGGAAAACAGGTAATACCAGTCTTGTTCAGATGGAGTTTTTCACTTAATCTAGGACCTGGAAAGCGTTCCTAGATTCTACACTAAGGGCACATAGTCTACACAGTCCAGTAGTAGTAATACTGAGAAGATACAGTAAGAGGAAATCTGGTGTTAGCATGGAAAACTGTGATAAATGAACTTCCCCATAAAAACTGCCCTTGGCCCTGGAAGTGTGGTGCAGGAAAAGTGGTACAGGGCTCTTTTGTTTTTGGTTTTGGCACAGTGCAAACACTTCTGCATTGGCTGGGGAAATACATGTTACATGTGAATGCCAAAAGATACTCATGACATGTTTTGTTTGCACAGATTTTGTTGTGTGACTCTTGTGACAGCGGCTACCACACAGCCTGCCTTCGCCCTCCACTGATGATCATCCCTGATGGAGAGTGGTTCTGCCCGCCTTGCCAGCATGTATGGTTCCTGTGTGACTGCACTCTTCTTTGCAGCTTTCTTTGCAGTTGTGGAGATTGGCTGGGACTTTAACAAGTCCTTTCTATGATCTTTTTTGTCTGTTAACAAATAAGCTGGGATGAATGGTAGGACTGCTGATCTTCCCTCCTGTCCATTAGTAAAACTGATTTTGTGACGTGGTTTTCTCTTTCTTAATTCTGCTAGTGATGAGTGACTGTGTGTTGTTGATTTTTAGATGGGAATCTCCAGTCACACTGATTATCACCCATCTCTGATTAAATCACAAGACTAGTATAGTATTAAAGATATAAAGTCCTAAATTTTCCCAAAAGAAACATTTAAGTTATCATCCAGGAGGCAGAAGCAGAAGGAGTAGGCAACAAGGGATGGATCAGTGGCCAGGGCAAGCAGCTGTTTCTAAAGTGCTATTCCTTCTTCAGAGACATTTGCTCAGAAGCTGGTTAGAGAAAGCTGCTATTACTGATGAATCTCAGGGTATAGTTTGTTTGATGGGAAAGCCAGGGTTGTTCTAGTCAAGTAATAGACGAGTATGAACCCTTATTCCAAGGTTAAGGCTGGTACTTAGGAGAATTAGCAGAAAGTGTGGGATGCTGCTCTTGTTAAATTAATGGGAAACCATTTGTGCACATTTTCAGAATAATTTGCCTGATCCCAAGCCCCTTCCTTGGTTTTAGAGAAATTCTGTGCCAAAAGGGCTGTTGCCAGACAGTAAGCTAGTGACATTGGGCATGATGTGTGATGACTCTATTTGGTGTTGGTTTTTAGTTGTCTTCTGAGGAGTGTTTTTAAGTAGTGATGATTTTGAATATATAAAAATGTTTTCCTTACACTTGTAGTTATAGCTTATCCTTGTTCTGTTGCTATTAAAGTACTCTTCAGTATGAAAAACGACAGTTTGTAAAAGGGTGAAGACCATCCTTGGAAATAGTATAATGAGGGCATTAACATGGACTAAGGCACAATTTGTCCATTCAAAGTTATTTTTGCATACAGCTCCTTGAGTATTTGGTTGGGAAATGATCCTAAAGTATATCTCTACTTTTTGCTACAGTGCCCACTGAACTCATCTAGTTCCAAACTCCTTTGCCATGGGCAGGGACACCTTCCACTAGACCAGGTTGCTCAAAGTCTCATCCAACGTTGACTTGATGGTGAAGCTCATATTTTAAAAAGACAGGCTTTATTGTAAAGCCTTGTTCATTGAAGAGAAGCCTCCAGTAGCAAGGCTTCTTCCAGATACAGACTGAGTGAATGAGGAGTCTGAATGTTAGTTCAGTGTGAAAATAGCTGGTTATGAAATAACCTAATACTTTGTTTCCTTCCTTTAGAAATTACTCTGTGAGAAATTAGAGGAACAATTACAAGATCTGGATGTTGTCTTAAAAAAGAAGGAGCGTGCAGAACGCAGGTACTATTGTTTGGATGCACTCACAGCAGTGCTGTGCTGGGAGTGGTAACAATTGAACAAGCATTAAAATAACTGGGAACTGGGGAGAAAAGCAGTGATGAGGCTGGGAATTGGTAACACCAGTTTTGACTTCCCACCAATTATTGCTGGCTCAGTGCTGGGACAGCTTGCAAGAAGGGAGGAAAAGTACAATAACTGGAAAAGACAAGCAAATACATTTGTACTAAAATTTGGATAAAGTGCCTGAACACAAATTTGACTTTCTTGTACCAGTAGTTAAAAGGTTTCCAGCACTGGTTCAGCTGACTGTAAGTCATGTGTAGAATCCCTGCTGGAAGCAAGTTTAAGTCTTGACTTTGCTCTAAAAGTCATTCAGATTCTTGTGGGATTTGAGTTGTTGCTTTAGATCCTGTTGAACTCTGCATAATGTACAAGATTATGCAGCAACTGTTGTAGGGCAGTGGGTCAGTGAAGTTTCACAGAGCCACAGAATATTCTAAGTTGGAAGGGACCCACAAGGATCATTGAGTTCAGCTCTTCAGGGAATTACCCATGCAGGGGTTGAACCCATAACCTTGGCATTATTATTACCTTGCTCTGACCAGTTGTCCACTCCTGCCTTTACCAAAGGCTAAATGCAAATGTATTTACTGCATTTAGGAACAGCAGCCTTCATAGTTGGAACATTCTATTGCTAGTTTTCAGACCTGGAAATGAGGGACATGAAACACATTCTGCATAATTTATACCTTTTAGGACATATATTGAGTACTTTGCAGAATTTAATAATGTCTGTATGCATTATTAAACAAAACTTAGCATGAATTTTATCTTAAAAGGCAAATTTCACCAGAAGGTGAGGCCCTTTTAAAGAAAGTAATTGTGCAGGCTTATATTTGTGGCAGAGACTAATATTACATGAGATGTAGTGAGTCAGTGCTGGGAAGATGGGAGCACAGTCTGTGTCTGCTTTCAGTTTTCTTCAAATCTGTTTGTTATTGCTGTTGCAACAGCATCAATGGTAGTGACAGATCAAGTACCAACTGTTCCTGATATTACTACTTCTGCTCAGAGTATATCTAGATCATACTGTGGTGAAATTATCTATTGCCAATTCTGCTGAATTTGTAGCTGTGGGAATGAAACTATCAGCTATTTTTATGAGTGAATTCAGCAAATACACAGCCTCCATCTGTGCAGGAGTATGGGACACACAGGATATCTGCTGCTTTGCTTTATGGTGGGAGTGCTCATTACTAGTGAACAGTAATTTTGGACCTACTTTGGTAAACATTCTGCTGGCAAACATTACATGGAATGCAAGCTTTTGCCAGTCTTTTCTTTCTTGAAATCACCAGTGTTGCATAAAAACACCATCTTCTGAGAGCAACAGGAGAGAATACAGTTGATATCATAGCAGTTTTCAGTGTCTGAAATGGATGCTTAATAACTATTTTGCAATTTGATCTTCATACCAAATGAACCTAATGTTTTATAATGTATGCCATAAAATTGAGGCTTTTTCTTAGAAATAAGTTTGAATTATAACAGATTTCACAATGTAATAGTTGAATATTGAAGTCTTCCAACTTAATGCTGTATCGTTGCAAATAATAAGGTAGAAAGGCTGAAGAATCATAGTGCCAGAGGAAAAAAGGAGTCATTATTACAGCTCAGTGTATTAGTTAAAGCAGGTTGGTTGCTTGGGCCACAGACATACTCAAATGCAGTGTTTCTGAAAACTCAGTATGTGGTTGGTGTCTGTCTTTTTGGCAAAGAGAAGAAATCCAGCTCCGTCATTATGGATCTGTCTGCTTTTTGAGGTAGTGATGTTGTTGTGCTCTTACCAGCTCTCAGGAATCTGACTGAGGCTGATTTAGCTGCTCAGCTGTGTGCTTGCACATCCCCAAACTGTTATGCCACTGACTTTTTAAATGAAACCTTCAGGTTTCCCATTGACTTACAAATACATAGATGAAATAATACTTTCCCCTCCTTTTTCTGTTCATGAATTCACGATGCTGCCACAAAAACCTGGCTGAATTTCAGGTTTCTCATGTACAGACTAACTTCTGTAATCATTTCCTACCACCAGCCTGAGGGTGTGGGCGTTAAAGCCTTTTAGGATCTCCTTTTTAATCCAAGTTAGGTACTCTGAGACTTCTTGATGGAAAATCCCTCTAGGAACTACTTGTATAATTCTCCCAGGCCAGACCAGATGGAGTACTTGCTTTCATACACCCTTTCATGACTTCCCTGTAGCAGCTTTTGCAGCCACATAATTGAGATAAAACATTATCTTGAATTTGCCTAGGAAGATGTTATAACCAGGCAGTGCTTATCTACTGCTGCCCTTGGAGATGTCTTGGTTCAGATGCTTAAACTCTTGGCTAAAGTCTTGAGCTCCTGTCCGCTACACAAGGAATAAGGAATTAATTTGATATAATTTTGTATTTCATTTCAAGACCTTGACCTCAGCAGAATTGTCTTGTTCCATTTGCTGATTTCTTATCAGTGTATGCTCAAGCCAAGGAGAAGTACAGCAGAACCGGAAGACTTTGCTGATCATGTTTAAAAACAGATTAATTTTTCTCATCTCCTGTCTTTTGATGTTTTGCATTACAAGAAATGAGAAATTGAGTAAACCATCAAAGAAACTTGCTGAATACTAAAATGTTTGCACTTCTAGTTCCTTTCTCATTTCAGTAATTGTATTCCTTGCCTTAAAACGTTATTTTACTTAATTTTCGAGAGCAAAGTGATTTTGCACAACATCCTTCCTCCTCATCCAACCAATCTAATGGTGCCCAGTTGTATGAGGATTTCTTTTCATCTGTCATGTAGGAATATTTACATTAGGATACAAAACCAATTCCTTGTATAGACAGCCAGTCATTTCAGTAGGCATAATGATACCAAGTTGTTGAAGTCCATGGTCTTTTTAGCTGTAACACAACCTAAAATCCATTTTTACTCTTTGTAAGTATTATTTTAGGAAGCATGCTTGTTCGTTTTATGTAGGAGTATTATGTTAGAAAGTGCAGAAGGCTACTGAGAGGACTTTGAAAATTTACTTAGATTCTTTAGAACTTAATGCAAGTATTGGAAACAAAATTTTTACACATAAATGCTTCTATTTGCAAAACATAACACAATGAATTAAACATATCTGAAATTAATGTATGCTGTGGGCATTGTTGCAGTTATGTGCATGATGTGTCCTGTTGCAACTCAAGTGTAGTGCGACAGGCTCATATGAGCACTCCCTGTAACTTCAATAGTCTGATTCTGGTTGATTGAGACACTTCAGTTCTGAAATCCAGAGTCCTTCCAGACATCAGTAAATCCCACCAGCTTTCATTGTGCTCCTAATTTCTTTAAATTACCCCTTGTTTTCCTAGAAAAAGGCTAGTAGGGACCTATGGTGATGGGAGGTTGGTTACCCACCCTAGTCTGCATTAGTACCTGGCTATTCTTCCTCAGAGACTGTTCCTTGAAAGCTCAGTTCAGCACCATGAATATCAGCAAGTAGTGTTGTTTGTGAAGTGTTAGGAAATCCATCTCTAGTTGAGATTGACAGATACAACAGGACTTAGAGAAGACTTGTGTCCAGAGTTGTCCCTGAGGCAATTCATATGATGCAGAATGTCTGTGTTGAGGAAAGCTAAATCTAAACTGAATTTTGCTTCTGTAGATTTAATCCTGTAATGCACTGTTGACAAGGAGGACAGCCTGCTTCTCCTTACAGGAGTCCTGTATTTGAGTACTTCTGTATCTCCCTCTTTGGTCAAGTGTTCTCTACACTGATCCATCCTATTTTTTCAGCCCTTCTCTACAGGGTGTGCCCTCCAGTAACTCCCACTGGCTAACTCTGAACTCTTCAGATGGATCACATCTGGAGAATGTGTTTCTTGGAGAATGTGGTGCCCATATGGCTCTAAGTGCTCCTGCCAGGTGTGAACAGGGCTGACTGCCATGGCAGGTGTCCTTCGGGTGTCCTGTCAGCTGTTGTCCTATTTGCACATCCATCTGTCATCATAGTTCTTTGTGCAGCAGTTTGACTGCTGATCTTTACTCAGGCTGTTCTTCTCTGGCAAAGAATTGCTCTGTACGCAGATATTTGTCCCCTGGTGTTTCTAGAGTTGGTTCTTCTGCTTGGGTCTAATATCTGGTGTTTATCCATTTTGGATTGCATCCTATGTTTACATATTTTTTCCAGTTCAGCGTGATTCTGAATTCCCATTTTATCTTTCATTGCCTTCACAATTGGTGGTAGTTACGGATCTGACAACATAATCTTCATTACAGCATTAATACTTATCAGTTGGTTTTTACTTGCTTTTTACACCCCAAATTCAATAATTTCTGTGGTGCCTGCCCACAGTCTTCAAGTACTGTTGTCAGAACTCTTTGGAAATCTCTTACATTATACATGCAGGAAAATGTAATCACAAGAGAATTGGCACATAATCTCAACTTCAATAACTTTTCACTTGGAACATCCTCTTGGGATGTTTGTGCCTAGTAAGAGCTTCAAATGGTGCTAATTATAGCATTAGTTTAGATATCTGCAGACTTTCTTAAACTTATTTTCATTTTCTTTCTCTCCTCAAGAAAAGAGCGATTGGTGTACGTGGGTATCAGTATTGAGAACATCATTCCACCTCAGGTAAGCTAGTGTGTCTATGTGGTATTATTGTTTTATTTTCCAAACTTCACAGGGAAGAAGTCTCTCAGTGCTGTGTCAGAGGTGCTAGTAGCATCTTGGAAAGAAAAATCAATTTATATGCAGGTCAGAAATAATTTTAGACCCTTCATTTTAGGCTGAATATAGCAGAGAAACCAAGGGAGCTTTATGGTGTTTATTAGAGCCACCTGATGCCACACAGAGTCCTCTCCCAGTGAGGGATTGCAGGACTACCTCACTGCCCATTACAGTTGGGTTTTGAGTTGAGTGCTCAATATTCAGTAGTTTAGAAAGGTGGGAATCAGTTATTTAACTCTGGTGTTTGCTGTGCAGTTATCTAGGTCTGAGCTAATTGTCATGGCTTTCCTTTGGAACTGATGGAAACAAATGTTTCTGGCTTCTGATTCAGTGGGAATGTGTAGTATCTCTAGGCAGCATAGCATTTGCCTTCAACGAGTGGATAAGGTCACGTGATTAAAAACCATAAACATTTAGTGTTTCATTAACAGATGCTTTTGTATGGTTTCCCTTGAGAAAAGAGGAAAAATGCTTTGATTTACATGAAGAACAGCCTCTTCTCACTTAAATACACTTTAAAGCAAGTCTCTTGAAGTCTTAGCCAATTGCTTTCATCTGGAATTATATAATCTGTTCTTTGCAATTTAAAATGGAACTTTTGTTCATTTTAAACAGAGACTTTCTACTCTGCCTGGCTGTAACAAGGCCAGCTTTTTCTCCCTGTCTCTGAATAACAGAAAAACTATTAAAGATTTTACAAACTTGCAAAAGAATCTATGACTGAGAGCAAATATTTGAAAAATGCAGCCTGGGGGTAGATTATTTTGCTTTTAAATTAATAACTTGCAAACAATATAACAAAACTAATCTGCATGAAACTTTATTGAAACTGCACTGTGTAAAGGTATCCCTGTGCTCAGTATGTAGAGGTGGTGGCCATAGTTTGTTCAGCTGGAGTATCACTGTCCTGGTTTGAATTTCAAACCAGGACAATCACCCAAGGCATGATCTCAGCATTGCAGCATAAACACAATGATCCAATAGCTTGAACTCTTAAATTCTGTGTTTGGAAAGTTATGTAGCCTGTAAGGGCAAAATGTGCAAATTCACCTGAACTGCTCTAATAGGTCACTATATTACAAGTTGAAATGTGCTGTCTTGGACATATGAGCTTTCTAGACAGAATGAATAATCTGTATTACAAGTTCAGTCATAATGAATGGGAAGGGAGGGAGGAGATAATGCTTTTTTGACACTTCTGTCTTATGTGAACAGGAGCCAGAAATACATGAAGGTCAGGAAGAAAAGAAGAAAGATTCCAAAAAGCCCAAATCGAAACTTGAAAGGAGATCTACCAGAACCCGAAAGTGCATAAGCTACAGGTCAGCAGCTTGTTAAAGAGGAAAAAAAACCCTTGCCTGTAGGGTGTGTGTGGCACAACTTCAGCAGGACTCATGTTGTGCAATGACAGTAAATTTTTATTGAATGTAACGTTTCAGAAAAATCAGTCTTCTGATAAAAAGTGATAATCTTTCTTAAAGACTTCATCATACACATAGGTTTGAGCTGGTGAAAATATTACACATATCAGTGTGTCACATTTATATGTCTGCAGTGAAGTTCCACTGGTGTCACTGAGAGTTGTGACAGCAGGGGAAAAGAAATGCTTAAAGTCTTATTTCCACTAGGAAGCAGATCTGTATTGTAGAGCATCCTTGTTCTCTAAGGAATCTGTAATCCCTTTGTATCACCATTCTGTTGGGTCCTCTCTTGAGCAAGTTAGCAATAACCTGCATCATTAATAAAGCAGCAGCAGAAGAAATTATGTTCCATTACACCTAATGGACAAGCAGATGTCTGCTCACCTATGGCTAAGCTCAGGTTATTTGTTCGCAGTGGTTTGGAAGCATTAAGTAATTTCTCACATTTTAAAGAGGTTTTTTTTTTAGCTGTGTGGAGGAGAAAACAGTGTTTGAGTAATGTGGAACTAATCTTACTGATGGAATAATTTCAGAGTTATTTCCTTGCTGGGTAAAGCAGCCTTGAGAGTGGCATGCAGTTATTACTAAAGAATATAAAGATATCAGAAGTCCATCACCTTATTTTTAAAGGAGAAAGTGTTTTATGCTTACTATTGGAATACAGAGTAAAGTATTAGATTTCTTTTTTTCTTGTACTGCTGGAGGTTCCTATGGAGGACCAAGGTAAATATAACTGTACTTTTTCTTTCATAACTGAGAAGTGGAATCTTTAATGAACTTATTATCCAGTTGTTAGTTGTCTCTATATGAAAAAAATACAAAAAATAACTTTTTAAAAAATGAGAAGAATTTGCATCTAAATAAAAAGTCTTTTCTATGCAGTTAATAAAATTTCTATTTTTGCATGTTGGAGCTCAAGGCATCTATTTTTTTGAACAGGTAACAATCCTTTTTAATGGAATTTTAATTCATAGCTGAAGAAACAAACTGAGGTCATCTGTGTTGAAAGGATTGGATCTTTTTTCTTCAGTTTGCTGTTCTCTTTAAATGAGTTACTCAGGATGCAGAGATTTATGCAGTTTTATAAAAGCTGTTGCAGGACATGCACACTCAAAGACTGCTTTTGTTTGTCGTATTCAGTTATGTAACATTGCATTGCAGCTTACTTATGTAGATTTATGAGGAACTTTGTACTTTGTGTTTTTCTTTTATCTGTTCAGCTTAGAATGTTGCAGATCCATTAAGTATCATGAGCTTTAAGAGTAGAAAGCAGCTATGTGAAATCAGTTCTGAAGGAAAATGTGGACAGAATAAAGAATTGTACATTGAGTTTAATAGATGATTCTCAGGCTGTTTTGAAGGTTGGTAGAGCTAGTGTCATCTAATAAAAGTTGTGGACAAATGGTGAATACTTTGTGTGAAAATGCTATTGAAACCATTTTAAAGAACTTTCATATTATATATGTTTAAATTCAGAGGCCTCTTGTGTAAAATGGGAGGGTATTTCTGTTAGTGTAACTCAGTAGTAAGACAGGCAATGGTAAATAATCCTCAAGCAAACAGAAGTAAGAAACACAACTTTGTTAATAAAACAGCTATTTAAAAAAAAATTCTGTCCCATTTTTTTAGTTAATTATGTATACAGCCCACTCTCTGTGCAGTGTAATTTCTTCAGATTTTGAGGTATGTTTTTGTAATGATTTAATTAAGGTTCACTTCAAAGTGGTAAATGGAAGCTGTCATTTTTAGGTTTGATGAATTTGATGAGGCAATTGATGAGGCAATTGAAGATGATATCAAGGAGGCTGATGGAGGAGGTATGTTTCTGATGTTACTTATTTTGAATTGCAATGGTGATAAGAAGATGGAGAGAAAATTTATTTTGGTATGAGAAGCAACAAATATAACCCTCTCCCTTTAAACTCTGTAGTTTGCCAGGGATTTTTTTTACTGTATTTTACTGTATTTTGCTGTATTTTTGGATGTGAACTAAATAATTTACTTTAGGAGTAGCCATCCCATGCTGCCAAAAGATGTCAGAAAATTAGTCAAAGTTGATAGTTAAATCCAGCCTGTACAGGTTTTTATATATTTAATGAGTAAGTTTTGGATTTGAGTTTGGAATGGCAACTGTGCTGTTGACATTTGTCCCCTTTAGAAAGAGGGCTCAGAAATTGGTCTGCAGTTGGACCCCCTAAAGACTGGGTGTACCAAATTGTCATAATATTCATCCAGATCTATTAGCACTTCTCATCTGAACATGAAAAAAGTGAAATTCTGTTCTTTGTTGCCTGTTAAGGCAACATGAGACCAAAACAGAGCTCTTCTGCACTGTTTGAGGGATGGAGGTGGATTTGTGCTTCTACATCACCTTAACTTGCCTGAAGAAAACAGCCATGAAACATTGTCCCTCAGTTGTTTGACCTTTGGCATCTTCAGACACTCACCAGTTTCAGAAGCTCGTGGATGTATGCAGACAATTTGAAAATCTGTGGGTGTGTAACACAAGGTCCATTACAGTAAACATAACTAAGCCTCAACACTAAAGCACCTTTTCAAAAACTCTACTTCTTGGCCAAACCACAACTCAAACCGTTCATCTCCCAAGAAGGATATTCAGCATTATGGAAAAAGTGTATTTTCTGGTAATTGCCCTCTCAAAAGGCACTGGACTGGTAATAATGTGGGTTGGGGTTGAGCATCAGAATGCAGATACTTAACCATGACCTTCTGCATGGACGTCAGTGTTGCCCTGATTTTCTCAAGTTTTACTAAGCTTTCTGATGTTTGCATTCTTTGCACAAACTTTCTCACAGTACTTTATGTAAATAACTTATTGTTTTGCATTCCTTTATGGAGGACGAGCAACCTGATGGACAGTTGGGTTGCCCAGTGGCATTGAGGAGGTGGCACTGTAACCCTCCAATGACACTGGGATTTCGAAAAGATATCTATATGGAGTCAGATGTTTTAATAAAGAGTTTTTTAGTTTGCTTTGACCAGAGCTGCTCCGTGTCGTTCTTGTGTTGCCCCATGGTGACACCTCAGTATTTCCAAGTGACCACAGCTGGGGTGTGTATATGTCAGCAGCAAGACTCTGGGCAGAGTCTTGCTTGACAAGAAAATATTCTGCTTGACAGAAAATAAACTGAATGTAGGCACATACAAGAAAGATTTGTAGAAAGTTAAAAAAGAAAATAAACTTGCTTGAAGAATAAACTTGTTGTTTCTCCTTTCTGTCACTGAATTTCAGGCATTGGCAGAGGCAAAGACATGTCAAATATCACAGGTCACCGTGGAAAAGACATTTCCACAATCCTAGAAGAGGAAAGGAAGGAAAACAAGCGACCACAAAGGGCTGCTGCAGCACGACGCAAGAAACGACGGCGACTAAATGACTTGGATAGTGACAGTAACATGGATGAAGAAGAGAGTGAGGATGAATTTAAGATCAGTGATGGGTAGGTCTGCAGTTTAACTTCCACCACAAGTCGCTGACCTCTGCAGGCTTCTGTGACTCTGGAGTGCCCCTGAAATGATCATCAGGAGCATGTTCCCAGTGCTGGAATGACACCGCACATTGCCAGTAGAAGTCAGAGAATGATAGAATGGTTTGGGTTGAAAGGAACCTTAAAGATCACCCAGTTCCAAACCCCCTACCATGGAGTCCTCGTGGCCTAGGGGAACATTGTACTGGAAAAACTGCATTCTGGATTCATGTGCTGACATCGTCCAACCTGTATTTTAAGCATAATGCATTCTGGAAACATTACTGTGATGTTTGAGGAGTCACTACAGGCTTCTGTTAGTGAAGAAGCCAGGTGGGTTCAGTTCCCTGGCTGATGTGATTGTTGAGCAGAAATCTAACAAAAATTTAGCTAAAATGAGGCTGGTTGTTCCCTTTTAAAAATTAGAGTTGAAAATTCCTATTTTGTGGGAATCTTTTGGCCTGATTGTCTTTTAGAAATTGGAAGAGGAAAAATTCATTATTTAGGGCATACAGAACCTGACAGGCACATTCTGAAATTAGTTATTGATTGCTGCACTGTAGGAGGTAGAGTTTGATAACAGTCAAAGAATTGGCTTATACTGTAGAAAACAAATACATGTCATTGCTCTGGCTGACCGAAACTCACTTTCCACAGAATTTCTCATCATTCAGTCTAGGTAATTACTGATGTTAAAAAACTGGATAATTTTAGATTAACTTTATGCCTCAATGAAGCAACATAATAAAGCAAACATGAGGCTGTAGGCTCTTTACCAGGAACTTTTAAAGCTTTACACCAATCATTGAGTCAATTTACTAAGTGTATGGAAAATCTATACAAGATAAATGCAAATTTTGACCTTTGTTTTTCACCTGTGTCTATGCTGAGGACATTACAGTGGCACCCTGAATAATTGAGCTGCATGTGCTGGAAATTTCCAATCAATGGGTGTAGCTTGTGGAAATGTCACAGAATTAATAGGGCACTGATCTGTGAAAGTGTGCTCATGCATTTTCAACTCCATCCTCTGCTTAGGGCCTTCTGGATCTTACTCTGGAATTTAGATTCAGCTGGCAGCCAAATGCAAGTGACTGTGGACCTTCAGTGGTCGATGGTTTTTAAAAAAGCCTTGGCTCACTTGAAATTATGGAATGTTACAAGTTTATAAGGTTGTGAGGTGCATGCTTTGCATTAGAGCCATAGTTTGTATTAAGACACAGTATTCTAATTCTCAGAAATTGTGTGGGACAGTTCTGGGTTTGTGAAGGAAAGGTCACCTTTGCTAGAACATGGTTGGTGTTATTTTCCCTCCACAGTTACTGCTATGCAGACATTACATTGCAGTGAACAATATGAACACTCTAGAATCTGTCCTATGTTAAAGCCACCTGCAGTGTTGGTTTGACAGAGTGTTTCTGTCCACCTGCTATTGTAGTCTGCTGTGTAATGTCATGCACTGTAGAGCCATGTCCCAAATGCACAGCTGAATTCTCATGTCAGTGATGGCAGCTTGCTCTCTCTGGGTCTTTTCTCCTCATTATAAAATTTGTGCTTTTTTTTGTTTCGTGTAAAATGAAATTTATCACTTGCTTGTAAAATACAAGTACTAGTTCAATCCTTTGGTTGTGATACCTATCTTTGTTGTCTGGGGTTTTCCCTTGAACAGATCTCAGGATGAGTTTGTTATATCAGAGGAAAATCTGGATGAAAGTGAAGATGACCCACCATCAAATGAGGACAGTGACTCCGAGTTCTGTGCCCGCATATCCAGGCGACACCTCTCCCGGCCCATGAGGCAAAGCAGGCGGTTACGAAGGAAAACAGTCAAGAAAAAATACTCTGAAGATGATGAAGATGAAGAGTCTGTGGACAATTCGAGCAGAGAGTCTGGTAAGCAGATATATAATACGTTTATTTTAAATACTTTGTAAGCAGATATATCTTTGATATTTTAAATACTCTGTTCTGAAGAGAGAGAGAATGACAGTCTGAATTTCTGTCACGACTGACTAGCTTGCTTTGGTGAAGTCAGATGTCATTTTTGCTGTAAAGCATATTGCTACTTGTTCTGCTGTCAGTATTTTCAGGAAACTGATATTGAGCACTAGGTTCTTGGCATTTCTAGTTAATTATGTATTTAAATAAATGCTTGTGCTATGATTCTAGAGGCCACCATTGTGGATAATTGCGGCTACCTCTGTACCTCTCCTGTTTGGCACATGATTATAGGAAAGAGGATGGAGACAAAAGTGTGCTTCTTTATAGCTAGTAGAGGACCTCCTGAACACACCTATGAAAAAGATTCTGAAAGAAATGTCTTCTGTCACTTTTATGGAAGAAAACTTCAGTTGTACGGCATTCTGTGTTTTCTGGGAGCTTTGAAAGCAAAGAATAACACCTTGAATCTCTCTGTCCTAAAATTATCCTTAAAATCTTTAGGAACTGAAGACTCTTGCATCACAAGAGAACCTAATAATTCACTTTATTCTACTTGTCCTTCAACTACTTCATTTTCTGTTGGCATGGTTTGAAGTGTGAGAATAATACCTGTTCACTACATAAACCTCTTCATGATCAGCATCTTTCTCTGAAGACTGTCCTCCTTTTTTCTGCTTCATTTGAGACATAGACTAGAAAGTGCCATATACATAAACACCCATTTTTTCTCACTCTTATTCGTAATTTAAGGTTCTAACTATACTGGAGTGTTAACTTACTGCAGTGTGTGCTATCTTTCCAGTGTTTTATCTGTCTGTCTAGAATATAGATGATGGACATGTTGGAATACGTTGGTTTGGAGTACTGATTTCCAAAAGGAAGGTTCATACATGGACAGATGAAGATAACTATATGAGTGATTAGAGTGATTGTTGTCTCCCTGTCCTCAATGCATCATTGCACTGATCATAATCTCTTATCAATGAAGATACTAGCAGAAGTGTAAAGAGATTGCTTGTATGTTCTGTAATGCACAAGAGCAACTGTTTGTTTCCTGGTGGACATACAACTGTGATACAATCAATGGATTCCAGTATCATTCCATATATATATCTAAAAGTATAATGATAACTGTGTGTTTCTATTTCTCTCTTACCCTCATTATTATCCATCAGGATCCTGCTTTAAGCCTGTTTTGAACTAAGGAAATCAGGTGCCCTGCTAGAGGCTTTATTTTCAGTCTCCAGAGGTGGAATTTCTTTCTGAAGCTGGTTGTTCTTCCTGACTTGCTCTGTTTCTTTGTCTAATATTTTAGGAAGTAAAGAGGATGCCACTTTGATCTGTGGCTCATGTCAATCTCTGACTTAGGAATAGTGTGTGACTTTTATAGAAATGTATCTTGGGATAATTGTTCTGGCATAGCTCAGTGAAAAGCAGATGGAATTGATTTGAGGCTATTTTCAACTGATGTAAATAAATTTAATTTTTGAAGACACTAGCTGCAGTAGACTGATGCAGGAAGAACTGTGATTGATGGTAAGTTTCTTCTGTATGGTTTCTGTTTAAACAAACCCATGATTGAGTGAAACTGGTTTTTGTTGTCAACTTATATAACTCAGGTCTTGGAGTTTCATCTTGTCAGTCATTTTTCGTCTACCTGTTCTTAAAAGTCTTCTAGTAGAGTGTGTTCTAGTACACTTTATTTAAATTTTAAAAGCAGAACAGACTCTCCTGAGGCACTGGTAAAGTGCACCATCAACTCAAATTCAGTAAGGTTGCTTCCATTGTTAGGAATTGTAGAGACATCTTTGACACCAGTAGAGATGAGGCAACAAAAACACCATAAGGAAACGATCTGAATTAGGAAATTTACTTAAAATTTTTATGTGAGGCAGTTTTGCTTTGATGGACTAACGCACATCACTGTTTTGTTCCATACAGAGAGTGGTGATTACACAGATTACAGTGATGATGATTACCTGGAAACTAGGAGGAGAAGATCAAGACGGAATCAGAAGAGACAAGTTAATTATAAGGAAGATTCAGAAACTGATGTCTCACAGAAAAGTGTCCGATATGGGAAGGAGTTGAGAAGAGTTCATAAACGCAGGCTCTCCACTTCAGACAGTGAAGGTAAAATAAACAGTCCAGCATTTCCAGGAGCGTGTGTATGTCAGCATCAGCATGAAGGGAAAGTTATATAATTCCAAGATTTCAGAGAACTGTCTTTTTAGAGTTCCTTGATGTTTCTCAGAAACTCTTTCCTTCTGAAACAGCCCGCTGTTATGATGCACTGAGTCACTTCTCAAATTTATTATTGCCCCTAATCCTGACTTCCAGGTCTGAATTTACTGTGCCAGTCACAGAGTGTTAGGATTCCGAAATTGACACTAATGCAATGTTTCACCACTTTTCTGTGAAGGGGTCACAAAGCTGCATTTCACCAGCCTCTAAAGATTCTCTTATGTAAGAGGAAGGGCATTGCCTCTGATACCCTGTGTTTGTGCTGGTGGTTCAAACTCGTTCCATCTCCTGTTTAAAGAGCTGTGCCAAGTGCAGAGGAAGCCTCTCTCAGTAATGTCAGGCACACCATGAATTGGTGTGCTTTGTGATTTATAATTAATTAGCTTTTACAGAATCAGCTACTGACTTTGGCTGTTTTGGATTGTGGGTGCCTGGATTATCAGACCTTAGGTCTGGCTTTCCGAATGCTGAGCGGTGCAGGTTGCAAGGAGGATACCAGGCGTCCTCAGAAAACGAGCTGTCCTTGGCAGCCTGAGTGCCTCAGTTTTAGAAGGGCTGTCCTGAGATTACAGAGTGGTAGAGTATCTTCTAGGTGAAGGGAAACAAGTATGTGGTGCAAGTCTGTCGTGTCTCAAAACCAGGATTTTCAATACAGCCTGTTCTAAGGCTCTGTGGCGGCTTTTATTGCCAGCAGTAGTGGCTTTAAGCATTCTTTGATTGACTTGTCTTTTCTTCATGAAGTCCCATTTCCTCGGGTATTTTAAGTATTGGCTTTCCATGTATTAAAATCAGCACCATCCAGCACTCTCCCGCAGTTCCCACAGTATGTCATAAAACATGTAACAGTGTTACTGGAATTGTAATTACTTTTAAAATAGAGGAACACTGACAGTCTCAATCAACTTGAACCTACATTAAATAATACCCTTTAAAATGAATTTTTTTCCGTTGCCATCTTTTCTCACCACAACCATCAAAGATCAGTGTAAAGGCTGTCAGGGTGTAGGCAGTATTCCAGTTTGCCAAAACACCAAGCCTCCCATTAAAGAGTGGCAAACTTCAGGTGACAGGCCGCTTTTCCTTTACTTTAGAAGAAGTTGTAGACAATTTGGGGCAGCAGGGGTATAGTACAGCTTTGTGTGTGTGTGTGTGTAGATACGTGAATTTTACGATAGAGCAGCTGTGGTTCTGAGTTTCTGTCAGGGTGCAAATAAAGTGCATACTATGAGACAAGGAATGCAGTTCTGCATTATTCCCAGCATGGAGTTACCAAGTTTAGGGAGAACACACCTACTTCCAAAGCCTCAGATTGGAAACAGAATATCCATAAATTGTTAATACTTGCTACATTAGAAGTTAATTTAAAAAGTAAAAAGAATTAAAGCCTTTTGGCTTGGTGGGGAACCTGGGGAAGGAGACAGAAATGTGTGTGCTCAGAGAGCTGTCTTGTTAGTGAGTGTGAAAGATGAAAAATAAATGTTGCATTGAGATTTGCTAATGGCTCTAAGTCTGCTGCTTCTTCCAGAGAGCTACACATCTAAGAACTCTGAAGATGATGAATCCACAAAGGAGTCAAAGCAATTGATTCGAAAACGTCGACGAAGTACAGATGAATATTCTGAGGAAGAAGGAGAGGATGAGGAGGAAGAAGGGAAGCCTGTCCGCAAACGCCTGAATCGAATTGAGACTGATGAGGAAGATGCGTGCGAAAACGCGAATGACGACACAGAAACCCCCGCTCCCGCAGATAAGCTGCCAGCAGCACAAGCCCCCCCAGACAACCCCAAGAAGCACTGCTACCGGATAGAGAGTGATGAGGAAGATGACTTTGATAATGTAGGGAAAGTAGAGAGCCCTTTGGACTACAGCCTGGTGGACTTACCTTCCACCAACGGACAGAGCCCAGGGAAAACCATTGAGAACTTGATTGGCAAACCAAGTGAGAAGACCCAGGCCCCCAAGGACAGCACAGCCAGTGCCAGCCTGGCGCCCAATGGGACAGGGAGTGGGCAGGAAGCGGTAGGACCGGAGGAAGATGAAGATGAACTTTTGAGAGTGACTGACCTTGTTGATTACGTCTGTAACAGTGAACAGTTATAAGACTTCCATTTTTGTGCTAATTTATTCCACGGTAGCTCATACCAGCGGGCCAGTTATTAAAAGTTGTTTTATTTTTCCTAGAAAATTCTCCACTACAGTATCACTTTCTAGAAGCAAGAATTTCACCAGTCCTGCAGTCTTTCTGTGAAGTGACCAGTTTTGAACTTTGAAGATTAATTGCTGTAAATTCCCTCTCTTACCCCCCCTTCTCCTTCCAAGTCCATGGTCCTGGGTAATTTCACTCACAAAAACCTTATAACAACAAGAGATTTGTATATTTTTGACTTTATATTTCCTGAGTGCATACTAATTTGTGGAAATGGGTGGCCTAAGAAAGCATTCCAAATCAGTCAGGGCCCAAACCGGAACTGGGGTGGGTTTGGCTCAAGGGGTGGGAGGGACGGGAGGGGGGTGGTGCAGAAGCACTTGTGTTTTAGCTTTTTCATATGAGATATATATTATATTTAAATGTTCACAACTTAGATTACAAGTTAACAGACAGTTAAAAGCAAAATTAATGTCTGTACTGTCGCATTTTGTGAGTTGTAGGTTAACATACCATAGCTCATTTTAGTAATCACCTTCATGGAAGCAGTTTGATTTTAATACTGGAGGCAAACAGAATTATTAGAGGCCAAGAAGGTACCATAAACAAGAACTCTGCTATTCACTATGACTTGCAGACTTTCCTAATAAACATCCTTTAAAATGTTTGTACAGTGAAGTGTACTGTAATGAAATTTTGACAGTCGAAACACTCTAGCCATGAATTTCTAAAGTGATCTCATGCATAGTTCATCAGATGGCCTTCAATGCACAGTGTCTAGTGGGAGGATGTATTGATGTCAAGTGAGTCTGTAAGCACTGCAGACTTTTACAGACAAAAGAACCCTGCAGTCGCTGCCCAGCCATGTGAGTTTCATAACCAGTTGGAGTATTCTGAACAAAATGTGTTTGTACAAATGGCATTGATCACAGAATGACAGTGCATAAGAGGATGGAGGGATTTTCAAATAACCCATGACTGGTCCATTCATGCCCTTAATATCTACTTCAAATTGAAGTAAACCAATGGAACAGTTTTCCTTTTGGAGGTTTCCTGTTTGGGGTTTGTGTGTGTTTTTGTTTTGGTTTTACTTATCTGCCTGGATGTATTAGCAGGTTTTGAATGTAGTTGTTGGCCTTTGGCCATTAGAATTTTCTTAGAATACATTTTAATAACTGTCATGTGACCAACTGATTTCAAGAAGTCAGAGTTTCTGAGAGAAAATGCTTGACTCCAAGACATCTCATCAACTTTTCAGCACGCATGAAGTGATATGTGCTTTTATTCAAGAGGGAAAAAAAGACAATGGAAGAATAAAAACCCCACCAAATTAACATGGGGCACATCAAGAGCATTCAGTTTTCTCTTTACTCTGATTAAGATGCAGGCTACAGCATGTGTACATGTTCTAGGACACAGATAGCTCAAACAGATCTGCCAAACATTGAAATCCAAAAAGGTCACATCTATTAATCCTTTTGCTCTGAGATTTGGATTTTTGACTGGTGTTTATGTCCATTGCTGGCAATGGATGCACCACTGCTGCTGCCACTGAGGAGTGAGTTCTCCTTTCCTGCCCCACCTGATTCCCTTCCATTATATTGTATTTACTAGTCAGTCATTAAGCACTTCTGTTTTCTTGTAATAAAACCAGCATTAGGCCTCTACTAAATACCTCTCTAGAAAACGTAGATCCAAAATTTACCTACTTCTGGCCTTTAAAATCTTGATTTTGTTTCCCCACCTCTTTCTCCCCAAGGTCTGTCAGAACCACTCCGTGACTCTTACTCGTTTGGGTTCTAGCAGTGCACATATCATGCTATAAAACTAGGATCAAAAAGATGCAAAAAGATGGAACTTGCTCATTATCTGCTGTGCTAAGCAGGCTTGTGATTAAAAACAAAGAGAATTCACTCTCTACGTGACAATTTAATTTCATCAAAGATTAAATGTTTTCCTGCCCTACTGATGTTAACAATTAACAGTTAAATGATTAAAATAGGGTAGTGAAGAGCCACAGAAGCTTAGAATGAGTTCTTAAAAGCATATGTAGTGTTTTAAGCTACTCTAGTGCTTTTCTTTGCCTAGGTGATGCATAACTGTAGTGCTTCTAAATTCTAATATACTTGTGTGTTAGAACAAGTAAGAACATAAGGCTTCCACTTGTCCATGATAGTAGCTGCTGAGCATTTTCAATACTTGCAGTGCAAACTGATTCACATCCATCAACTCTGTGGAATCTATAGTTCCTCATTTGTTTTGGCAGTGCCATATTTTTGTTTGCTGCCTGATGGAGCCTTTTAGTATCTGATCAAACATTCTTGCTTGTTGAGTCAACTCCAAATGCTAAATACTTAATGGGGAGGTACTTGTGTATGTAAGAAAATACAAAAGTGTTACAATTCTGGATATACCAATCATGAGAAAAATTGAGTATTGAGTTACAGCAATGTGAAAGCAGGAAAGACCAGGAAGCAAAATAGGAGCATTGAAGCTTGCATCAGAAGTGTCATGTTTTAAAAATGGCCAGTTGTTACCAAATTGTGCTTTCTATAGATCTCTTCTTAAAAGCAACTTTTCTGTCTTCTAAGAAGTCACCCTTGGTACCTGAGGTGACTTCATCCCACAGGATGTAGAGTTCCTCCTTAGATCAGTGGGAATGGAGTGCAAGGAAAAACTACAAAAAAATGCTCTGGAAAGTATTACTGTTTTAAAATGTGGTAATTTTGTCATTTTTAATGCTTCCTGCTTGGTGGAAAATGTATCATCTCCTGTTTGGGAAGACGGCATTTTCCAACAAGAGGCCAGCTATCACACAGGGTGCATGCTGTTACAGTATGTATATGTGATTCCAGAGTGAAAATGTCTTCTGGTGTCCTTACAGTCTTGTGCCTTTCTGTGCTCAGTGTGAAATCAGAAGTTCGCTGTCTTTGAATAGTGATCTTCAGGTGTAAGTTTGGGCTTAAAGCTCAAACCATATGGGAAACAGGAAGCAGGCCAGGGATTGTTTTTAACAAGATCAAGCAGCTACTGGCTGAACATGCTGAGCATTTATTCAGCAAACTCTTGTTTATTCCACACAGATTGTCACTAACAGCTTTGTCTTTTTTTACCAGCAAGCTCTTTTGTATATAACTGATTGGGAGGAAAGCTGATTTCTATGTGTTGTCTAAGTAGCACCATTGGGAAGAAGAACATATAGACTAAGTGGAGGAGTGGAATTTTTTGTGCCACCAAGATAAATGCTGGCTATTTGCTTCCCTGTGTGGGGCTTCTGTGACTCAGTGACAAAAAGCACACAAGCAGGGCCACTGTAGTAATGAATGGGGCATGTTAATCTAAGCAGAAGGGAAATAGAATTAACAACTGCATTGGTTCCACCACAGTTGCTGTGTTCTGGTTGTTGATAAACTTGAGCATATTCTTGATATAAGATGGAAAGTGACATCATATTTAACAACCCTTAGTTAGCAAGGTTAATGCTGAACAATCAGCTCTTTGATACTTTCATTTTGTACATGCTGAATTACATTATAAAATCACTGCATCTTCCTGACTATTGTTTTGAATGAATAGATTGTTCTGGTCTAGCAGCACTTAAGAAAAAACAAGAGACGCTGTTTTCTAAAAAGCTTAATTTTGAAGTGTCACCTTCAAGATTTTGTTGTATTAAGTGTCTTGGTTACTGTCCATATTATGGGAGCTAATGACTTAGTTGGACTTGTTTTCTGTTCACTTCTGTTTTCTAATTGCTGTGTCTGAACTCTTGGTGAGAGACCTTACATTGAGAAGCTCGAGGGACAAAAGATGTATCTTCACAAAAGAAAAACTGTATGGTAGTGGTACACTTGTTCTGATTTCTCTTCACATCTATTATTTAAACTACACTGGTATCCAGATGCTGTGACTGTGTAATAATTTTAATCCTTCATTGTCAGGGGGTCCATTTTATACCTCTGTTTTCAGGTGCTTATAATAACATGGTTTTCAGTTTTTTGCAGTAGGAAGCTCTAGTCTAAATCTTCAAATAATGATTTCAAATCACATATTTTTACAAACTTCTTTTATGAAAAGTAAACAAGGAGTTTTTATGGCACCTGCTTTTTAAAATTCACTTTGTACACAGTGGTTTAAATAAATCATGGCAATAATGCTCGCTCCCAAAACTGGTCTGACAAAGAAATTTGTATCACCTAATTCAAAAAAGCTTTATATAGTCCTTGAAAATTTGGTTTGATACATGTGCAGTGACCACTATTCACAGACTTGTAATGTGGTTCTGATGTGCAGTGTGTACCCTGAGTATGTATTTGCATTTGATGTATGCTCCTGATTTGGTGGGTAGATAAAATACTTAAATATATATAAATATATGCAGGAGATCAAGTATCTTCAAATGAAACAGTAACATCAGGAAAAAAATTGCATTGAATATGGTATGGGACTCTCTAGAAATAAGACAGCAGAATTCTGCAAGTCCTTAAATGTTCACAACTTCCATAGAAGCATTTAGGATATTGTCTGAAGTAAGGATTTACAGGATCAAGATCACATTTGCTGATAGTCTCTTTTGCCTCCCCTAACAGCGCAGGGACTGTATCTCACTTAAAATGTTGGAAGGCGGGAAGTAAAAAATCCAATAGAAATTATCCATTTGTTTTTTTTGTTGTTGTTTTGGTTTGGTTGTTTGGGGTTTTTTTTCCTGGTATATCCTGATATAAGAAAAATTCTATTACTAATTTTTGATGCTTTACCCAGCCTGAGACCTAACGGAGAGCTCTGGCTTCAGAAATATTTATCAGTTGGAAATTATTTCTGGAGACCCAGCAGTTGGGGTATTGAGGATTACTAGTCACTTCGTAAAGTTACATCACTTACCAAGCTCTTCTTTTAGATTAGGTGTAACTAACTGAGGTAGTTCCAAACAACAAAAACATGGGAATGATTGTCGCAACACTTCAGAGTAATTTAACTTACTTTGTATATTGCAGAAGATGTATATTGCTTAGTATAACTCATAAATAAAAGATTGCAGAGAGCTTCTGGGGGAAAGAGTAAAACACTCTAAAGTAGATAAGTTTTTAGAGTTGAACCTGTGGTGTACAGTGTTCCGATTCAACTGCAATTAAAAGCAAGTCTTACAGCTTGGGTTTTTGACTATCATCTTGTAAATGCTGGCCCTCCAAACCTGAGCTGAGGAGCAGGAGAGGGGACAGCATTGCAGTTAGAGGGGCACATGTGCCTGCCAGTAGATCTGCTGTAGCTCCATGCAACCCCAAAGGTTGCTGAGGAGAGCTGAGCGACGGCGTGGCTCCATTTGTTCAGCTGGTTTACTTCGTGCACTTTGCAGCACTTTGTGTATAGTCAGTCTCACTGGTTCCCCAGGTGCAGACAGAGTCACTCGCTCCTGCTGTTTGGATGCTTGTTCCAATAATGGGGAGATGGGGAATGGATGGAGGGAAGTGGAATGGAACAGTGTGTATGCAAACCCATGCCATTTGCAAAGAGGTCTTGGACAGGCCTAGAAACTACTTGTGACTTGCTCTTTAAAGGCTGTATTTTCAAAGGAAGGTCACCATTTTGGAGAATCATCCCGCTACCCTCATTTTCTCATCCTGATTTTCAAAGTAACTGGAAAATGTACTTGATGTCTCCTTCCTTGAGGGAATTAATAATGTTCCTCCATCAGTGCAATGTGGATGTAGAAAAAAATTAGGATCAGTCCGTAAAATATTATGACAGTGTTTGTCTCCAGAGATGACAGTCAAAGTCCACAGAGTTTGCTTTCTTGTTCCTCTTACTGTGTCCCACACAACTGAACTTGGATCAGTCTGTCAGAACTTAAGTGGTTCTACAGGGATAAAGTTCTTCTGCAAAAACATATTATAGAGCTAGTAACCAGTGCACTGTTTGTTAGTTAGAACAGATAAAAGTCCTTAATAGATACTAATCTGCTACTCAAGATAGTGGTAGGAAAGGAAGTCAAATCATAAAGCTGTAAGCCTTGTTTAGTTTTCCATTTTGTACTCATTATATGGACTCTAAAATCTTGTACAGTACCTTATTCCTGTCCTATATTCACTCAAAAGATGCTCCTCCCCCTAACTGACATTATACTGCCATTAAGCTGCTGTGTTGCCAATGCAGTTGCAGCCAGGGGACGGATGGGACTGATCCAAACACAAAATATTCCTGGGTGCAGGGCAATTCTCACACAGGCACAGATCCTGTCCATGAGATAAAAACATTGGGGATTCTCAGTGTCTCACGTGGCTGCTTACCCTCCATATTCTTTTGACAACTGGATCAAATCTGCCAGACAGGTCTCTTAAAATTTAAGATACGCTTACATGAAATGCAGTTTTGTCTTGCTCCCGTGTGCTGTTTGTGTGTTTGCAAAGACACCTTGAGTTCCTTAAAAATGGTCTCCACAGCTGGCCTCATCTTTTCTTTCTCTAAAGAATTAGCACAGTAAAGTTCCACAAGCAGAGCTCTCTCTGTAGTGTTTAATCCTTCCATTTTTTGAGTCCTGAACCTTGTCTTTTTCAGTCTTTCTTCAATCATGACTTGCTACACTATCAAAGGGAAAGGACCCAGGGGACACACACTGTGTGTGTGTGGGTAGGGGGGGAGATACCTTGAAAAAACTGGAAGTGTTATTGTTGCACATAAATTGGGTGGTGCTTTCACTGTCTTTTCCCTCCCACTGGTAATACCACGTGCATGTAAAACATGCTGCGTTAAAACTTTTTAAAATGGAAATCATGGTGGCATAGTGCTCAAAGGGTTAACTGCAGTTTATTAACAGCTAATGTTTTTAGATTTGCAGTACACAACTGTTTAAATACTGTATTCCTTGTAAATGAAGTAAGAAAAAATGTTAAGGCTGATGCCAATATTTTTGTTAATGAATTGTTCAGCATTGTCTCTCACTACAGTCTGGTCAGAATTCTTTGTGTATAAGCTGGGCCTGAAGCCATTTTCTAGCTTGTAGGCCTAATTGTGTAACTTTTCTTTCATAATGGTTTTGTTATAATATCTACTGTCATTTCTTTCATATAAATATGACATGTAAATTGTCATAATAAAAAAAAATTGAAATAACTTTATGTACAAAGTATAATGTGTATTGCAGATACAAGTGCTTTTTAATGGGCATTACACGTGCACATACCTCTTTTAGCTTTAGAGCAAGCACTGAGTAATGGCTGCTGTGTATTGTTCTACCCCATGATGGTGTCACTGCCTGCCATGGGAACGGGCAACTCCTGGTTTATGTTGGTTTTGTTATGGCAGCTCAACTGACAGAACCTTCCTTTCTTTGAGCAGCTCTGGCTGACAGTGGGGAAGACCTGATGGATTTGTTTTTGTAGTCATGACAGTTTTCTCTGTGTGTTCCATCTTTTATACACTTTTTATATCATCTCATAGTGATGTTGCAGTCACTTGACAAAAAACAGTGTGCCGCAACCAGCACTGTACCCAGGAAGGCTCTGCCAGCAGACAGCCATAAGGTGTCCACGTGGTGCTCCTGACAGAGGAGCCAGGTTCATTTATTTAGGCTGAGATGTGTAAAACCTGGAAAAAATGGGAGAAAAAATGGAAGTCTGCAGAGACACACTGAAGAAGCAGATGTTCTGATACGTGGCAATGGACATGGATGATATTTCAGGACTTAATAGGAGAAAGTCAGGAAAAAAGAAACAAATCAGGAGTGGCTTTTCTGTGTGAATTGCTGAAGCCTGTCAGTGTTTATTTTGAATGTGTCTGTGGCTGCAGTCAAGCTGCTGCATGTTTATGTAGTGATGAGAAATTGCTGTGAAATCCATCCTCTTGCTCCAAATCCACTGCCAAAACTTTACACTTCCATTTTTAACAGAATCTGGGGATCTAAGTCTGAACTGGCCACCTTATGGCAGGCAGTGCTGTGGAGAGAAACAAGCTCCCCTGGATGATGACTCCTGCCTTCTGTGCTAAGGTGACAACCCTGTGAAGGTACCTGCTGCTCTCTATTGCCTCTGAACACGGCCCTGGTTGACTAAATCACTGTTGGACATCCAGTGTTCAGACATCAGTGTGGGACTGGATCTGAATTCACTTCTTAAAGCTCTTAGAGTTGAAGAAAAGTTTTCAGGTAATGCCATTCTGTTCCACTCTAACTTAGAGGAAATGTCTGCCTTCCCCCTCTAAGCTCTTAGGTGCAACACTCAGTACTCTGGTGTGAAGTGTCTGGATTGTGTAAATAAGGAAGATGTGGATTTCTCCTCCTCCCTTACTGCCTCATCCTCAAAACCAACTTCCTGCCTGGGCTTCAACTATCCCTTTTCCCATTTTCTTTTGGAAGAGTGGTATGCTACAGAAGAGAGACTTGCATTTGCATGCAGGAAGAGAAATGAGCTCTGTCCTACTCCACTGCAGCAGCTTCAACCAGTAGTAATTCAACCCCAACCAGTCAGAAATCTTAATTTATAATGACCTAAAGTTGTTGTATGATATGGAGTTAACTACAAAGGTGGTGAGACCTCTCTGTGGGTGATATGACAGCCACATTAGGTAAGAGGGGGTGGACATGAACAGCAGCATTGCTTTATAACCACCAAGTGTAGTGAAATGTATTTCCATGTATTTGGATCTCTTCCCACCAGCTGCCATAGTCTGATCTGAGTTCTTGGATGAACTGCAAATTTTTGTTTCCAGTTGACCACTTGTCTTGGTGTGGCAAACTTGAAGATGGTTGAGAAATTCCCCTTTCCTCATCTCCTGTTGCCTCTGTTGTTTTCATTTTTTCAAGCTATTCCAGTGGTGTTCAAATATCACTTTACTGTGAAATTTGCTTTCATTTTGGTCTAGGTGATTATTTGTATGAGTAACAATTATTTGCATTATTATTTGCTTAATTAAAATCCAAAATGGGTAGGCACAGTTGACCAGCTTTCCAAAGCATTGTCAATACCTCAGACAAAGAGAACCATATTATGTTCTGCTCTTTGCTATTCAAGACCGTGGCTAGGAAAGTCCAGAGAAAGGAAAGATGGTGACCTAATCTTGTTAATAATTGGTTCATGTTTGTGAGAACCTGCGTTTATTAAATCACTCCTAAAAAGTAAATTTAAACTGATAAAAGGGAAGGTTAACATCCATGACAAGCTAACAACTTGCTTTTGGTGTGTTGCTATGGCAGGAGCATTTGCCATCCTGACAAGTCAGGGAGAAAGGATGTTTGCAGTGATGCTGTGTCACTGATGGCATTAACAGCAGCATTCCCTGACAGAGATGTACTTCACTGATGCATCAGTAATCCCTGTTTCTCACTGCAGTAGCAAGAGAAATGGTGTAAATCCAGGGGAAGAAGCAGGGCCAGTGCTTCTGAGGGGGTGGCAGCCCTCCCATCCCTGAAATGTGCTGTCCTGAGACACCCCCTGCTCGCCAGGTACTGCAGTAGTGTCAGGCTCCTGACCCCAACTTCATCACTGCTGGAGAAATCAACTGGGTACTCTTTAAGCAATTCAGGTACTTGTGATTTTCCTTTTCTTCTCTGTGTGTATTTATGATACATTAGGTTCTGTTCACCCACCAGAAATTTCCCTTCCAGCATCCAATAATGGTAATTGTGAATCTGCTGTATTTATTTATTATTATTTATTATCTTTCCCTCTGTCATCTGTCCAACAAGACTCACAGGCTAAAATAGATATGGCAGAGATCAAGAAGCATTTGGACAACGCTCTCAAGCACAAGGTGTGATTGCTGTGGTGTCCTGTGCAGGGCTGGGAGATGGACTGGATGATCATTGTGGGTCCCTTCCAATTCAGAATATTCAATGGTTCTGTGAGTGCTCTTGGTACTGTCAATTATAGAATCTGAACGCTTTGGGTTGGAAGGGACATTAAAGACATGTTCCAATAATCTTGTTCCAAACCCCCTGCCATGGACAGGGACATCCTTCACTAGGCCAGATGGCTCAGAGCCACATCCAACCCGGCCTTGAACACTTCCAGGGATGGGGCAGACACAGCTTCTCCGGGCAACCTGTGTCAGTGCCTCACCACCCTCACAGGCAAGGATTCCTTCCCAATAGCTAACCTCACTCTGCCCTCTGTCAATTTGAATCCTTTTCCCCTTGTCCTATCCCTTCATTTCCTTGTCCAAAGTCCCTCTCCAGCTCTCTTGTATCCCGCTTTAGGCACTGGAAGGGGCTCACGGTCTCCCTGGAGTCTTCTCTTCAGAGAACAGCCTCAGCCTGTCCCCACAGCAGAGATGCTCCAGCCCTCAGCGATTAACTCAGCGCTTCCCTTTGCTCCTCTTTTCCAGACAATGACTACTTAACTCGGAGCCCGCTCGCGGCACCCAGAGCCGAGGCCGCGCCGGGCCCCGCGGAACGGGAGCGCGTCCCGGGGCGGTGACATCGCGTCCCGGGCGGAACCGCATCACAGAGTGGCGCGTTCCACTTCCGGCGGCCGCGATGGTGGAGCAGGGAGGCGGCGGCGGCGCCATGAGCTTCCTCAAGCGCTTCCCGCCGCCAGCCGACGGCGTCCGCCACCAACAGCCGGACACGGAGGCGCTGCTGGCGGGGCGCAGCCTGGGCTGCGGCACCCTGTACATCGCTGAGAGGTGCGGGGGACACGAGGGGCTGGGACCCCTCGGGGCTGCCCGGGACGGCCCTGAGGGGCCCGGGAGGGGGGTTCGGGTGACAGGGCCGTGATGTGGGGGAAGCCCTCAGGGGCTGTGAGGCTCTGCGGAGCGTCCAGCTGCTCCTGCTCGTTTTAGGCCGGGCAAGAGGGAGCAGCACGGCCCGGGACCCGGCTGGCTGGGGCATTCAGGGCCGGGCTGGATGGGACTTGGAGCAATCTGGTCTAGTGGGAGGTGTCCCTGCCCACGGCAGGGTCTTGGAATGAGATAGCTGTAAGGTTCCTTCCCACCCAAACCATTTTGTAAAACTCAGCATGGTGGGGAAATGTGCACTTGCAGCCCAGAGAGCCGGTTGTATCCTGGGCCGCATCAAAAGCAGCATGGCAAGCTGGCAAGAAAGGCAATTCTGCCCCACTGCTTTTGTGAGACTCCACCTGGAGTGCTGTATCCAGCTCTGGAATCCCCAACAGAAGAAGAACCTGGAAATCTTGGAGCAAGTCCAGCAGACACCACAAAGTTGATAAGGGGACTGGAGCACCTCTTTTATGAAGACAAGCTTAGAAAGTTGGGGTTGTTCAGCCTGGAGAAGAGAAAGTTGTGTGGAGACCTCATGACAACCTCCCAGTATCAGAAAGGGCATGCAGGGAGGCCAGAGAGGGGCTCTTTGTCAGGAGCTGTAGTGATAGGACAAGGAGGAATGACTTCAAACTGAAAAAGAGCACTAGATTGGTTATTAGGAGAAAATTCTTTAATGTGAGCAGGGTGAGACCCTGGCACAGATTGCCCAGAGAAGCTGTGGATGTCCCATCCCTGGAAGTGTTCAAGGCCAAGCTGGATGGGGCTTTGAGCATCTTGGTGTAGTGGAAGGTGTCCCTGCCCAAGGCAGTGCATTGGAACTAGATGATGTTCAGGTCTTTTCCAACCTAAAGCATTCTATAATAAAAACCATGGCAGCTCTCCTCTTTTGACAAAGGAGTAGATGGGGCTGTTGGGTTTCTGCTGTTAATAGCTACTGTAGTTCTGTGAAGTCTTTAATGTTGCATTAATCATGTGGAGGCTGTTCTTACTAGGCAGAAATCAGTCTGGTTATTCTGGAAGATGTTATCTGAGCTTTTCATGGTCTCCTTTCAGTTCTCCCTGCGTTGTATAGCTCAGGGAGACAGCTTGATGATTAAAACAACATAATTTTCTTTAACCATGGAAAAGTACTCATATTCTGCAATTGAAGAGCATTGTTGGAACAGAAACATAATTTAAAATGTGCACTTTTAAAAACCTCAGACTAGGAAGCTTTTATGAAATGGCCAATATTGTCGGAGGAGCTTTTGCTCCACCTGAGTTTGTTAGTGGTGTGTTGGAGAGGAATCTCTTAGGGATTTTGTTTACTGTTTTACTTGGTTTGGTTACGGCTAGCAGGACTTACGTTCATGGGGTATCTACTCTGAGGACATATAGTGTTGAGTTTCCTTCTAAGTTGCTTTCAGTAGACTCTTGTGTGAGATACCTGCATGTCTGCCAGCTTCCTCTCCACGTGTTTCAAGTGCATCACAGAGCTTTCACCAGAGTCACTTGTTGGGATGAACAGAAAACACCAGTGTTTGCAGGAGTGCTGTGGGAGAACAGGGCATCCAGGAGCACAGAGTGGCTCTTGATCCATGTACTGACTCTCCACCAGGAGCTGTAAAAATTGAGGACTGGATAGTTGAGTCTAGGAAATAAACTCCTTGCTCCCACTGGACTAGCTCTTGCTCTCAGCCAGATTTTCCAAGGCCAGGAGTCTTCTGTAAACTTTCCATTGGTTTTGTCCCACCACAAAAGCTTGTGAATGCTGAGTTTTGCACATGGTGGACGTCTTGCTTTCTGGCGCTGAGTATTTCTGTTCACTGTGTGACATCATTGATTACAAGCACCCAAATCTAGTTTGAGTTTGATTTCTCAGTGTCTAGAAAGATGTTGATTGTTCTGATATGAAGGAGGCAGCATCCTGGTGGTGACAACCTGTGCTGTCTCTTGCTGTGGTTAGGGGTGACAGTGAAAGTGGGGAAAGCAGAGGCTGTAGCACATAAGCTGTGTCTGGAGGAATACCTATAATCTGGCTCTATTGATCACAAAACTGGCTGTTTTTCTACCTACAAGCTATACCCACATCAGATCTATAACTCTCTAGGAATTACATCACTGACATGCCTTTCAGTGTCCTCTTTGTCTTGGAAAACCACATTTAATAGCTTGAGTTACAAATCACACTCTGGAACCTCTGTAGTTGTCTTTGGAATGATAGATATCTTCAGGGTGGAGAAAATGGAGAGTCAGGGAGGAAAATTTAGCATTTAGTGCAAATGTGATAAAGCTGTGATGGGTTTAGGGTTCTTAGTTTCACATTCCTTAGGCAAAGCTATGTTTTACCTCAACCATCAGTTAATGCTATTGCAAAGTCCTGTTCAGGCAGGTCTAGGAGTGTGTGTGCCTGCAGAGTGGGCTAAGTGCCTTGTCCACAGTTACTCACGTTTTGGGGTTGGTTTGCTTTTCTGCGAGCTTGAATCAGATACTGTGGATTCCTCTGTTAGTTTCTAACTTGTCTCTTCTTTTTTGCCTCCCTCGTTAGTCGCCTGTCTTGGCTGGAGAGCTCTGGAGTTGGCTTCTCCTTGGATTACCCCACTATAAGTTTGCATGCTGTCTCCAGGGACCTGAGCGCCTACCCAAGGGAGCACCTGTATGTCATGGTAAACGCCAAGTTCGAAGGTAAGGAGTGTTGCTTGCTGCTCCCACGCAGTCCTGAGTGACAGGACTCATTTCCTCAGTAGGAGGAAATGTTGATTTTAAGCAATTGCTTGTATTTTCTTTTTTATTTTCCTGAAGGATAGTTATTGTAGAAGCACAGCTTAGCATTTGTTTAGAGTCACTTCTTTTCAGTTCTGCTCTCAGTTTGTGGCTGTGTTCACTGAAGCTGCTGTGAATCAGTTCTCTGCCCTCTTACACTGTTTTAAACAATTTAGTTCCTCTGCCAGTCTCCCTGTGATTCCATCTTGAGTACGTTTTTTTCTTTATTGAATATATGTTAATGTTGCTGCCCTCCCCAGGCTTGATGAATTCCTGCTTTTTCACAACCAGGGAACTTATCATTCATTTTCTCCCACAGCTTGGTTAAATACAAAAAAGAAAAGGCAATAGGTCATGTTACCAGGCTTTAATGTAAAGAAAGCAAGCTTTCTGTTTCATTGTTTGTATGTAGATTGTGTGTATATATATATATAAAAATATATATAAATAAATATTGTTCTTCCGGCAGACCTGTTAATATTTTAAGTGTGTCAAAAACTGCCATTGCAATTGAAGATTAAATGAGTGTTAGATGTTGAGCAGGTCTCCTATTCCCCTTCATGCCTACTGGTCATCACAGCTAAAGGTTAAAATCTGGCATTTAATTTTTTTTAATGTATGCAGAAAGTAATGACAAGACTCTTGAGGAGATGGAGATGCTTTTAAGCTATTAGTGCATTATTTCCTTCTCTTACCTTATTAATGTTCTCTTGCAGTCTATCACTACAAATAGCAAGGGGACATTTGCATATGCCTCTTGGTTCTTCTTCCTCATTTTCCTTTAACTGTGGTTATTTTGAAGTAAAAAGAGCCTCATCTGAAGAAATGTTTGTAGCTTTTAATTCATTCTGATTACGGCATTTGAAAATATGAATATCCTGTGAAAGCCTTTATCTAGAAATCCTTAATAGACTGATTTTTATTGGTATTTTTTGTGGGTATATTTTTTAGTATGTCAACTCTGACTATAGTAAATCTTCCACAGCAGATAGGTTTTACTTTTCAAAGTCTAGCCCTGGCCTGCAATTTTAACTGCTGAATAGTGTTAAACCTTTCCACTTAGTTGGCTTCAGGAGTCTTCATTCACAGTTGTGCAGGGTACATTGTGTTCTTTCTCTCAAAGTTTTGCATGTGCTCTTTGTGTGTTTGTGCCTTGTCCACACCCCTTTTTTAGAAAAAGGCACTCCGAGGTTGACTGCATTGAAAACAAAGAGCTGGACTCAGCAGTAACAAGATGTGCTTGTGGCTGTCAGTTGGAAAAGAACTGGGTAGCTTCCTTGCACACTTCATTTTTGGGGCAGCTGGCTGGCAGCTTCTTGGCACCTTCATATTCTTAGTGGTGCCAGTTTTGTGTGCGATAAAAACCACTCTCAGCGGCACAGCCTCTTCTCCTTTCTTATTAGAAAATAATTGTGCATTTCTGAGGCTGTCAGTGCAGTGTCCCCAGCCCTGCAGTGAGGAACTGCAGCCATTTTTGTGGGGTTTTTATTCACAGAAAGTAAAACACCACACTGATGCTTATTTATTCATGTACATGGCATACATGAATAGAAGTCAGGAAGCACCGCAGTTGTCACTGGTTCTGGGTGCACTTTGTATTTCTGACATCTTGCTGGTTGACTCGGAATGTTGGAAATGGAGCAGAGATCCTCTCTACATGTCAGAGTCCCTTGTGAGGGGCCACACTGGAAGCTAGCTGATTTTGTGACAATAATGTTAAGGATCCATAAAAAAATCCATTTGATTTAAAAAATGATAACAGTTGTGAATTGGGGGGTTTTGAGCACTGTTGTTTTTAATAAGAATCAGGCAATTTTCCTGAAATACTTGACTACATTGTGTGATCAGTACAGAAATCTTTACTCCCTAAGTTATAAACAGAGAAGTTTTCACATGTGTTGCAAGTGTTGTTGAGGTGCTATAAGAAGGCCTCATATATCCATGTGGGTCTTGGAGTGTCATGAGGTTTTTTGGGAGAACAGAGTGGAGGTTTTGTGCCTCTCCTAGTTTGTTTCTGATTTGATTATGTGTATGTTCCTGAAAGAATAAACAAATGTGATTTTTTTTTTTTTTTTNTTTTTTACAAAATAAACATGTTTCTTCTAAATCTTTCAATTTCTTAAAGAGGAGACAAAAGAGGCTCCCATGACTGAAGGGGAGGAGGATGACAGTGATGATGACGTTGAACCGATTGCGGAATTCAGATTTGTACCTAGCGACAAATCAGCCTGTAAGTGCGAATGGAGCTGTGTTTTACATCCAAGTCCTGGTTATGTGTGGAAGACACTTGGGTGCAGAGATGTAAATACCATGATCCTTCAGTGTCCTTCTCTAGTGCTGGTAAGAACAAAGCAAATTGTTTTATCTGGCTTTCAAGCAGCTGCTTCTCAAGGAGAATTCCGGTACTTTAAAAGAGAAAGTGTTGAGTATAAATACACAACATGGATAATCTCAATTATATACATTTGCAGAGAATATGTATGGGAAATGTCTTTTTAATTACAAATTCAGTTATATTTGAATAAGTGACAATTTCATTTAGAAACATGCTAATGCCCTGGCACTACCACTGGAAAGCTATCATATCCTGTCTGGTGTGGAGCTTACAGTTGGATTCAAGTTTTAGGAATCTGATGGATGAGATGCTGCAAGTTGTTCTGCAGTAGGTAACCACAGAGCTAATTGTCCAGAGATAAACCTTTATTATCAATGAAATAATGCAGAAGTGCTGTTAAGAGGCTAAAGCACCAGGCTGGATCTCTGAAACCTGATTTGTTTCTTACATGGCTTCTGGCTTACTGGATGATGTTTTCAAATATGAATTCAGCTGTGGTTCTGCTAAAGGAGTGTCCTGACTCCCTTTGATCACTCAGAGCGGGGTTTCTTGTCTGTCACTTTGGGGTGTTGGTGGAGGTTTGTGTTCACTTGTGTTCCTGCAGTGGAAGCCATGTTCTCAGCTATGTGTGAGTGCCAGGCCCTGCACCCAGACCCAGACGATGAGGACTCAGACAATGATTACGAAGGGGATGAGTACGATGTTGAGGCCCGCGGTTAGTAACAGTTGCTTCTTTTGAAATAGCTGCCAGTACTTGGATACCTGGTATCTGTCATAATTGTTTATTACTCATCTTGCCTAAACATCCCTTTTGTCACAGGCACAGTATAGAAATTCATAAATCTGCAGAAAACCTGTAGTTTAGCTGTTGCAAATGACAGGAATTCAGCAAAAGCATTGTTCTGGCTCTCCAAAGCCCACAGACACAAAAAGCAGCCTTTCCTGTTCCCAGTGGCTGTGCTAGCCCACGTTCAGTGCCCGTGCTGCAGTGTGGTCAGTTCACATTGCTGTGTGTATTCTGTACCTGATGTAAGCAGCTTTTTAATCTCAGTCAGTTCATTTGAGTATAATTTTCCCAGCTGCTTCCCTGTTCCTCCACCTCTGCATGTTTCTGGCTTCTAAATTGAGGTCTGCTAAACGTAAACTTGTTTTTGCAGAGCTAGAACAAGGTGACATCCCGAGCTTTTACACATACGAAGAGGGATTGTCACATTTAACTGCAGAAGGCCAGGCCACGCTGGAGAGGTTAGAAGGCATGTTAGCCCAGTCTGTCAGCACCCAGTACAACATGGCTGGAGTGAGAACAGAGGACTCCATAAGGGAGTTTGAAGGTAAGACATGCTTTTGTTTTACTGAAAAATATGTCTTCATCATATTGTGACACAGCCAGTGGGATTGAGTGCACCCTCAAACAGTTTGCAAACACCAAGCTGAGAGGTGTGGTTGACACTTTGGAAGGATGGGATGCCATCCAGAGGGTCCTGAACAAAACTGAGGAGTGGATCCATGGGAACCTCATGACATTCAACAAGGCCAAGTGCAAGGTGCTGCACCTGGGTCGGAGCAACTCCCAGTATCAACACAAACTGGGAGATGAGGGGATTAAGAGCAGCCCTGCCAAAAAGGAAATGGGGGTGCTGGTGGCTGCAGAGTTGCACATAACCTGGCAATGTGCACTTGCAGCCCAGAACACCAGTCATGTCCTAGGCTGTACCCAAAGCAGTGTGGCCGGCAGGGCGAGGGAGGGGAATCTGCCCCTCTGCTCCACTCTGGTGAGACCCCACCTGCAATGCTGCATCCAGCTCTGGGGTCCTCAGCATAATAGGATATGGACCTACTGGAGTGAGTCCAGAGGAGGTCATGAAAATGATCAGGAGTCTGGAGCACCTCTGCTGTGGAAACAGGCTGAGACAGTTGGGGTGTTCAGCTTGGAAAAGAGAATGCTCTTTTCAGTACTTAAAAATGGGGACAGACTTTTTTGTAAGGCTAGTTGCTGTAGAATAAGGGGGAATGGCTTCAAACCAAAGGAGGCGAGATTCACATGGATAAAAGGAGAGATTTTTTGCCATAGGGGTGGTGAGCCACTTGCCTGGAGAAGCTGTGGATGCCCCATCCCTGGGAGTGTTCAGGACCAGGCTGGATGGGGCTTTGAGCAACCTGGTCAAGTGGGAGGAGTCCCTGCCCATTGCTGCAAGGTCCCTTCCAACCCAAATACTGATAATGATACTTCCATGATAAGGAAGTGGTGGTTCTGCAGTTTGGCTAATCTATAAAGCAGAACTGAGTGAGTGCGATGCCAGGGGTGACGCCTCACTGCAGAAGGTGAGGGATCACCCACAGGCCTGTGGCCCTGTGGACACCATGGTGCCTGCTGTGGATTGAGGGCTGCTCTGTTAAAGAATGAGCACTTCAGTGTTAAGAAGACTTGATTCTTCCTGGTATGATTTCCTGGAACAGTGGTAAAGTGAAGTTAATTTAGGTTAAAAAAAAAAATTAAATTTATCAGTCTACACCACGGTTAGGAAGCAGTTCCTATTCTAAATGAGTTGTAGTTTTCGTTTGGGTTTTGATTTTGGGGTTTGGTTTTTGGGGTTTTTTTGATACCCTAAATTATAAGTTAACAGTTATCTTAACGGAGTTCAGGGTGAATTCTGAGTCATTCAAACACACTGAAACAGATTTATTAAAAAAGATCTATTTTTCTGAAGGATGCTGTCTGTTAATTCTATTGGTCATTCAAATGTGTATTTAAGGAGTAAAATTTCTTTTTTTTGGGGGAAGAACATCTGATTTCTCAGACTCTGTCTTTTCTGTGTGCTCTTTTCACTAGAGCAATAGTGAAAAGAGCACACAGAAAGCAATCTGAAAGAAGAACAGGGAAGTAGTTTAGTAGCATTGCTTCTTTTTTATATATAAATTGCAGTGCTTGTTATATGCCATCATGTTTTTAAAAGATGGAAAATGATCCAGTAGTTGTGGATTTCTAGAAAATAATAACTAATTTGTTCTCATCCACAGGGAGAAGTTCTTAATCTTACTTTTTTTGTCAGTTGTTTTCAGGTTCTCTTTGTTCTGCAGTTTTGAATAAATTTATGTAAAGACAACCATAGGTGATAGGCTCCTGTTTCAGCAGTGCCCTTTGTTTGAAAAATTAGTCGGGTTTCTGAATTCCAAAATTCCAGAAATGAATATAAATTGAACAGCAAGTATGTCACATGTCTCAGAGTCATCTTCATCAGTTTTGTTTACTTTTTTAATCTTACTTGCTACAGTACTGGTTTGCTGCAATTACAAATATCCCCAGGGCTGCTCAGTTTCAGAGTTACTTTATTTTTTGACATTGTAGCATAGGGCAATCTTTCTTCTCAATTATTGTTTCAGAACAGGATAGAGCCTCATTCTACTAGAATAAAGTTATTCAAAGGAATCATGAGATTTGTTACAGCAAAACTTCATTTAAAACACAAAATAGTTAAAATCCAGTGTTTAAGTCTTTTAATAAGACAGGGTGAGATGAGGTTGTAGAAAGCGGTGACATCTGTAAATGACTGACCAACAGTGCTGGAGCAAACCCAGAAACTTGTGAGCTCATCAGCGTTTCCTTAGGCTGCTTTCAGAAGTTCAGTGAAGGGGTTTTTTGTCTTGGCCACCTCTTGTCAGCAGAGGGCATCCGCTCTCTTTCCCGTGAAAACTTCATCCCTCATCCCCTTGTTTACCGAGCACTGGCTGTTTTTTTTCAGATGGGATGGAGGTGGACATAGCACCAGTAGTTGCTGGGCAGTTTGAAGATGCCGAAGTTGATCACTGAGGAGGACAGGTGCTGCTGTAAGTTTTTCTGACTTTCTCACACCAATGCTTTTCAGTCCTGCAGAGCCTTCCCTCTCTGTAAGTTTTGTAGTGTGTGTGATCCTACAGGAAGTGTCTCATGATGTCAGGATGATGGTGATATAGAAGAAGGAAAAGGGAGCTGTAGTTCTCACAAATGTAGAAAGATGCTTAATGATCTGTGCCAAAATGCCTATTGGCATAAACCATTACCCTGCGTAGGCAACCTGTATGGATGTGCCTGTCTGGAAGACAGGTCAGCCTTTTAGTTGATTTAAGAATTGTCTGATCTCAAAGGCTCTTAGATGCTGATATAAGAACACTGGAGGCAACCCTTGGAAGTTACTGTCTTCAGTGTCTGTTGTTTTGCCCTAAGTGTGTAGGATTTCCCTGGCTGTTCCAGGGGGCAGGACACTTCACAGTATTCCAAGTCCATCTCTTCCTTCATTATAAGCAGAGCAGGAACAGTTCCTGGTAAAGTTACTGAGCTGTCTGAATGGGATTGCTCTCAGGAGTGAACAACTTAGAGACAACACCCTGCTCAGGTGGTTGTGCCAGTGTGATCCTTTGTATTCCATCACCTGTGCTTGCTTTTCTCCTCTTAGTAGCATTACAAGATGTTGCAGTGGTTCCTTGCTGGTGCTGGGAGTGAGAGGAAGAGCAGCTTTTTCTGGGACTGTCTGTAGATATGCACAGGCACAGTGGAGTTGTGATGCCACCCTTGCTTCAGCAGTGCTCAGTCTGTACGTGCTACTCAAGTGGTGCTGTGTTGTCCCAGTTCTTCTGCCTGTCTCAGAAGGGAGACTGACAGCTCTTACCTTAAAGTGAGTGTCCAACTATCCCGCATGAAATGCTGGAGAGAGCAGCTGTGGAGCAGACAGCCAAAAGCTCAAGGGAGGAAGGAGGAAAGGGACACAAAAAAGAGTTTGACACACTGAAAGAAAAGTGGGAAAGTAGTTGATTAGGGATTACAGTGTCACAAAGAAGGAGGCCCTTGAGGAAGGCTGTTGTGCAGGGGTGCTGCATACCTGCATTCCTCCTCTGTTGCTAATTTTTCTCTGCTGCTGCAGTTCTGAAGGTCTCATAGTAGCCTTGTGTTCTCTTACTGACCTCCACCACTGCCACTGCTCCTGAATTGGTATTTATTGTCTGGTGTAAGAGCTCAAACTTCTGTAGTCACCTTTCTACCCTGGAAAGGACTTCACAGAACAGAGAGGAGTTCTTAAAAAAAAAAAAAATTAGATACTGGTTGTCCTACCATTGTCTGGTCTGCCAGTTTGGTAAAGGACACACTTAAAAATCAGAGAAAAGCCTTTAGCTGTAGATCAGGTGCCTCTTAGTAAGTGAATGAAAATTTAGACTCTGATGACTCCATCTCCAAGATTACTTTGGTAAATGGCTTATTTTAAAAAAAATCGTCCTGTTGAAAAATTCAAATTTGACTGCTTTATCTATTATCCTTGTTAAAATTTGACTGGATTAAGGAGAGTTAGTAGCTGATAGCAGATCTCTAAGAAGCTTGAAAGGACAGGTGGAAATGTTGTAGACTGTTCTTCTAGAAAAGGACAAAATACACGCAGTAAGAAGTAGTGTTGGTTAGTGAAATTATTACTCTGCCTTCTATGGTACAGCATGTGGCTGTAGGAGATGATTGCTGTGCAAGGTGACTGGAGCGGATTTCCTGCTGTGCTTCTGCTTATGCTGATCACAGCTGAGCACAAGCTGAGGGGCTGATCCCTGGCGGAGCAGATCAAGTGACCTGCATGTGCAGTGTCAGGTGCTGCAGGTAGCAGTTTGGGATGGCCCTTTTTAGAGTAACCACCAGCCTGAGTGTGTGGATGTAATCTAAGGAAGTTTAGGAATCTAGGACCTAAGGCAGCAGCAATGAACTGAAGGTAGAAAGTGACAAGGACAGCTCTTGGGTTCTGTGCTAATCGCCCTACTTAGAGGGTGGCTTGGCTATACACTATGTATGTAGGGGTGGAGATGGAGCATGCTGTGATCTTGTGGGTACTCCATGGAGCAGCTTGGCCCTTTTAACCTCCTGAACCGCAAAATGATCTACAAGGAACGTCTTGTTGGTGATCCCTTAGAGAGCAATGTGCTGCCCTGCCTCCCAAACAATGTCCTTGTGTATGCTCCTGTTGCATGCCACCCAAATGAGATGTGACAGTCTCCTGCTGAAGCTCCTGGAAGACTTGCTGGCAGTTGGTGCAGGACATTTCCAGTGTTCCTGCAATAAGTGGTGTTTTGTCCGTGGCATCACGAGGCTGCTGCAATTGTTCTGAATGAACTGGTGTGTCTGTGTGTGAGTGCAGCCGGGTCTGCCAGGGCACCCTGGTGCCTGCTGTGAGCACATGCTGTCCTTAGCTGACCTGAGTTAGAGCTGCTGCCAAAGGCAAAGATGCTCAGCCCTTCTGAAAATTCATGGGCTTTTAGTAAAGTACTGTTCTCTGACTGCAACCAACAGATAGGTACTACTCTGTGCTGCCTTAATAACCTTTTATTTTAATGCCAATTATATAAACTTGGGTGTCTTGTGTCTTTCAGATTCCTCTTGTGGCACTTCCAGAATAAGCTGTAAATCCGAAGGCATTGCAGTGACTATCGGGAGTTAACCTTTCTTTTAATGACCTAAGTTCAGACATCTAGGTCTATAAATGCTTGTAGAGATGTTTAAAAACAGGGTTTGACATATGTGACCACTATGGGGTTATTTAAAAAAAAAAGAAACTAATAAAACCTCTTGCATCTAACACTTGAATGAGGCTAATCAGGGGTCATTTCACAGAATCGCAGAATGATTTTGGTTGGAACAGACCTTAAAGATCATCTGCTTCCAACCCCACCTGCCATGGGGATGGATGCCATTGAGTAGATGGGGTTGCTCAGGACCCCATCCTAACCTGGCTGTGAACACTTCAAGGGATGGGGCAGCCACAGTCTCTCTGACTAAACTCTCTGGCCTTTTAAAGAAGCCTTTGTAGGAATTCTAGGACTTCAGAAATGAAACTGTAAGTAGAACAGAATTTTAGATTATCCTAGAATTTTCCATATTTTTTTACCTGTCATTGATTCTGTGGAGCAGAAATGGGAATAGAAATGTTATGACTAAAAGGAAATAGGGTTGGCCAAGGATGAAAAGAAAAGCTAAATTAAAATCCCCTCAAGTGACTGGCTATCATTTCAGTGCTATCCCTGTCATTTCTCTGAGAGCTGAGCTTGGGTGGTAGAGGAGATGGAATAAAGTCTGTAAGGTCTGGACAAAGAGAACTGTTTTGTGTCTTTGTATTAAATGTTAACATTGTTAAATAAACTAAGATTTTTGTATCTCACAACCAGCTTACTGTTGCAGTTCTCCCTCCTTTGCTTCAGCAAGCATCTTGAGCCCTTGAGTTTCAGAAGTCTCTTCTGTAACAAAAAAATCTTCAGTGAAGCCAAAGCCATTTTCATAATTTACCTGGATGTGAGGATAAAAGGGCAGAGCAGTTGCAGAGTATGCCTGTGACAGAGTTAGTCAGACACATCCCAAACTTAGGAACCCAGCTTTAGATTGCCAAGATGTTGGTCCTGCTGGTGCTTTTCCTGTTTCATTTCTCTACGGGGTGGTGATTTTGCCATTGGAAAATATCAGCAAATTCAGATTGTTCCTCTCTTCCCCTAGTATTGAAATGAAAGTCTGGACCAAACTTACACCATTTTCTTTCATTTTGAAGTTGACCTGTGATTTTTTTTGGGGGGGGTGGGGGTGAGGTATTGTTGTGTTGGTATATGAGCAGTTTACTGGCCCTACACTCTGCTTACACGTGAGGATGTGATCTGATTCCAAGGTACATGCTAATTATGACCACTCTGTATTGTCAAATTAGGGATGTCCTAACAGTGCTGTGAACCACTGACATAGCTGAATAAATGAGGTATACAGCATGTTACGCAACAAGACATTCTACAGGAATGTCTACCAGCCCCTTTGTATACATACAAACGTATTCATGTGAGTGTGTGCATGTTATTGTTAGGGATTCAGAGTTACAAAGGATACAGAGTTGATTTTTGCACTGGCGTTTGGAGAATCTTGGCATGGTGACATTTTGGGACAGGTAAAACTCTTACTGGCACTGTAATTGAGGCAAAAGGCTCATTGAATTCTAAGTCACCATTCACTGTTGAAGCAGACTGGTGGGGATTTTTAGTGTGTGAAAATCTGAGTTGGAATGTGGCGTGTCTGTTGTTTTCCACATTAAATAGCAGCCTGTTACATACCCTGGCAGATGGACAAAGTTATCTCCAGGGCAGCTGGACTGTTCACAGTTCCTCTCGGCACTCACTACATCCAGAAGGACAATTTGTGTTGTACTAATGTGGAGCTCCAGGAGCAGACATCTTGTAATGCTTCCAGTCAAATCAATGGAGCAAGATTATTGAGGTGAGGTGGAAACAAACCTGTATGAAGGCTGAAGGTAGCACTGAGAAGTGTCTTGTGTGGATTGACAGGTTTTATTTTCAATAAAACTTTGTATTTAGGCTGTGTGTAAGTGTTCTAGACTTCATAAGCATTTGTTAGCTCAAATGTAAAATACTCCTTTTTGCCTGCACTACCAAAACCAGTTAAATTCTTCAGTTCCTAGCTTAGGTTTATTGTTCATTATTTCTGCTACTTTTGTTGTTTTTCTTTTGTTTTACATTAATTTAGTTAATTTAAGGCTTGTATAATTCCTGAGTGATTCCTAAAAAAAATTTATATTCTGGTGCCTGTAAACACAGCAGCTACTTGTTAATAACCCAGATTTGTACCACTTTCTTTTAAACTATATGTTGTGCCAAAAGAAACAAGGCAGGCATGGAGAAGTCAGATCTGATTTGACCTCTTCACTTTATGGACTTTGCTTTTGCAGGCCATCAAAAATTACGTGGAAGTAGGGCCTCTAATCTAACAAATCTTGTCTGCCTGTAGGTTTCTCTTTTCTTTGTCTATTTTTATGCTCTTTGAGTTTTATTTTTAAGACCTTTATCCTGTGGGCTCCATGGCTTCAGAGGAGACATCCAATCATGTAGATTTTGAAAGACTTGTTTCCATAAAAAATGAGGGAAAAAGTTATTAGGTATGGATCAGTTTAAAAGGAGGTAAAAGATAAAAAGCAGCAAAGCAAGAAGGGGAAGGTGGCAACCCCCAAAAGGATCTGTTCTGGAAGCAGAACAAGGTATAAAAAGATGTATTTTTTCATAGGATCACATCTTTTCAGGATCAGTGTGCTGGTGTATGGTCCTTGCCATGGAGAGTTTTAACAAGGACAAGTTTCCTTTGGTCTACTCACACTATGGTTGAAGAGCTGCTGAATGATAACCCAGCAGTTCTAGTTCTCTTCAGAATATTAGCAGGCTAATTTTTTTTATTATTAATAACTGAATACAGGGTCATGAATAGGACTCTTGTATGTAAAGAACGTTCATACAGTTGATTTAATTTTGCAATATAATCTTATAGGTACCTTGGAAAAATAAAACGAGAAAAGATTTTACTGCAACAAGGAAGAAGTTACATGAAAATATTTACTTCCCAAACTCTTGCAAAAAAGACAGCTGACAAAAGTAGCTGTTAAAGACTTCATCAGTTTACTGTGAAACTCCTCCCATCTGATTTCCTTTCTCTTAAAATATGGTTTGTAAGTTGACTTGGATGATGAGGCAAGGGACATGATACTGAGATCTTTGTAGAATTTGTTAACCATCTCTCCTTTCAAACCAAGTAACCATAAAAAGAAAAACTGAATATACTCTTAAATTTGAGAAATATATTTTGGCATGTTTAAAAATTAGGCTGCAGCCAGAAGAAGAAACCTAGTGCTAGAAACAGAGCTTCAGAGGGTAGTACCCATCAGTGGTGTTTGCCTCAGCTGGGGCTATAAAGGGCATGCTTGTGTATGTGGCTTTCCTGTAGTTTTTATCTCTGTTATTTATTCTCCTGCATTGCAGAGTCATTTGTTTCTTAAAGAAGTTGGTAAGAACTACTTAAAATCAAGGACAAATTGAGTACTGCATGATTCATCCCTATATACTGTGTCTATCTGAAGAGGCAGCAGTAATTGCTGATAAAAAGTCAAGGGTTTTGCCTAAAATGCCATTTGATGTGTGTGTCTACAGAATTTTATGGTATTTTATTACTGCTTTTTCCAACCAAGGTAAACATGCAGCAGTCTCCAATGGGACAGGATGTGACAGAGCCTTCCTGGAAGGAAGCGAAGGGTTACTTACCTGCACTCAGGTATTAAACTTATCATTATTAAAAGAATGTTGTTCATACAGGCTTTTAATTTTGGTGTAGGGTGCCTCTAGAACAGAGCTGTGGAGATTCTTCTAGGGAGTAGTGTAGCCTTTCTTCCTCTCAGAGGTAGGTATATGGCAAGTAGGAATATGATTATGTCAGTATAAGAAATCTTCAGCTCCCTTTTTGCAGGTGCCTTCAATGGGAAGAAATCCAAAAAAATCAAACCTTGAAAGGATGGCGTATTTCTCTAAAATTATTTTTGCATGCTAATAAATGTCAGCAAATGGCACGTATGGCTAAAGTGACAAATTTGTGTTTTAATAGTCCTTCACATTCATATAGCTTAACTGAAAATGGTGTCAGATATTCCCAAAATCCCAATATGCATTTACAAAATAATTGTTTGAATACAAAGTGGTAAGTCAAATATTTCAAACATGAAATCTGAAAATACAGCATAAAGATGGCACAGAAGTCTGTCAACAGTTCTCTGAAAGCTTTATGTCTGCAGATGTTGAAAATATTTTTTAAGGTAGTGCTCCCAAATTTCAGGATTTGATGTCTCAAGATTTCCGAGGAAAGATTTCATCCCATATAAAAACCACAAGTATTGTACCTGAAATGAGAAGTTATAGAAGGGACCTTTATTTAAATGCGTTTGAGAAGGACACAGTACTGGTATGGAAAACAAATATTAGGTTCAAGTATTTGAGTCTAACTGAATACAGCAGTAGATTTTGCAAAGGAAGCTTCAACAGGCCATGCAAGTGCTCCCTGTGAGACAATAATCTTGTTTTTCCTAGTATAGTTAATGCTTTAATCTGTGTAAGCCAAACCAAAGGCAAAGAGTTTGTCTGGGTGAATCCAACAGCTTCCTGTTCCTGGTCAGGGCTGTTTTCTTTGTGGCTGGATGTATAAATGACTGAACCAGCAGCTAAACCCCCATCCCTCACCTGAGTTTGTTAGCTGTGTCTGTTGTCATAACCACATCATTTTTAGGTGTTGCCAAGTGGGTATGGGATAGTGGATGTTTTTTTGAAGTTCATTCTGATTTTTTCAGGGTTTATTCTGAAGCTGAAAAAATTGTAGTTAGAGATAGTGTATGATTCTCATAAAGAAACTTCTATCTTGAATTGGAAGGGACCCATAAGGATCACTGAGTCCAAAGGGCACCCAGATACAGTTTATTTCCTGCAGTAAAAAAAAATCAGTTTATTCTTTCAGAGACAAAGAGGATCCTGCTTGTTGCCCACACATAAGCTTGTATTTATGTAACTTCTCAGATCACAAAAAAAGGCTTATTAAAAGTTTAGTGCAGTCTGCCACTCAGTGCAGAACTTTGCCTATCCTGGATGGGTCAGTGAGACTTTCCCTGGCTGAGTCCCAAAAATCTCCATGCTGGAGACTGTAGCATTTCTCCAGGAAACCAATTTCAGTGTTGTTGCACCCTTCCTTCTGAATGTTTTCCTGGAGTCTAAGCTGAACTTCCCATGCCCCAGTTTGTGGCCTTGCTGTTACTTGTTGCCAAAAAGAATGGTTAATCTCTGTTATCCTTGTAACTACTTTTGAAATAATGTTTGACTGTGCTTAAAACACACTTTCATCTTATTTTTGCAGCCGAAACAAGTCCGGTTCCCTCAGCCTGCCCTCTTAGATCAGGTATTCTAGGCCCTTCATTGTCTTTGTGGCACTCCACTGCTTGGATCCTGGTTTTTTTTGACACATTGCTTTTGAACTGGGAGACTCCATGCCACCCATGTTCCAGATGTCACCTCACAGGCATTGAGAACAAGGAGGCAATAATCACAGAACCAATTTATTTGGAAAAACCCTGTGAGACCACAGAGTCCAACCTGTGACCCAAGACCACCATGTCAACAGACCATGGCAGTGAGTGCCACATCCAGTCTTTCCTTAGACACCTCTGGGAACGGTGACTCCACCGCCTCCCTGGGTAGCCCATTCCAATGTCTAATCACCCCTTCTGTGAAGAAATTCTTCCTAATGTCCAGCCTAAACTTCCCTTGACCCAGCTTAAGCCTATGTCTTCTCATCCCATCACTGGTTGCCTCGGAGAAGAGACTGAGACCTCCCCTATCCCAGCTGCAGCCTCCTTTCAGGTGTTTTTGGAGAGTGATAAAGTCCTCCCTGAGCCTTTTCTTCTCCAGGTTAAACAACCCCAGCTCCCTCAACCCTCCCTCCCTCCTCATAGCAGCCACTCCACATAGGACTTGTGCTCCAGACCCATCACCAGCTCTATTGCCCTTCTCTGGACCCACTCCAGCACCTCAATGTCTTTCCTGAACTGAGGGGCCCAGAACTGAACACAGGACTTGAAGTGTGGCTTCACCAGTGCTGAATAGAGAGGGACAGTCCCTTTCCTGGTCCTGGTGGCCACACTATTGCTGATACAGGCCAGGTGCCATTGACCTTCTTGGCCACCTGGGCACATGCTGGCTAATGTTCAGCTGCTATCAACCAGCACCCCCAGGTCCTTTTCTGCTGGGCTACTTTTCAACCACTCTGGCCCCAGCCTGTAGCCCTGCATGGGACTGTTGTGGCCAAAGCGTAGAACCCAGCACTCGGTCTTGTTGAATCTCAAGTTGTTGGTCTCAGCCCACCTCTGCAGCCTGTGGAGATTCCTCTGCAGAAGTGCTGATCCCAAACTACTGAATCATGTGCTTTGTCTTGCAGAGAGACCAAACTGTTGTGGACAAACTTCAGTTCAGGTCACTGTTGAACATACTGGAGAGTATGAACTCCCAGTACTGACACAAGCATACTCTGCATGGTATTGGCCACCAGCCAGGTGTCAACCCATTGACTGCGACAGTTTGAGGTCAGTGGTTTAGCCAATCTTTATTTCATCTAACAGTCTTTTTGTGTGACCCCACTTTGGACCAAGAACACTGTGGGAGGTAGTCTCAAAAACCTTACTGAAGTGAAGGTACACTACATCCCTGCTCCTTCATCATTCCCAATGCATTCATCACAGAAGGCCACCAAATTGGTCAAGCATGGATTACCCTCACTAAGTCTGTGCTGACTGTTCTGTGTTTATCTTTGTGTTGTCTACATGGTTGGAAATGGATTTCAAGACTAGATACTCCACCATCTTCCCACTGGCTGAAGTGATACCAACTAGGTTATAGTTCCCTGGCTTCTCTCTCCTCTCTCTTAAAAGCAGGCATAGTATTAGCACATTTCCCATTGGCAGGAACCTCCTCCAACTGCTGTAACTTCTCATAAATTAAGGACAATTCCAACACTGGCCAACTCTAATTTCTTGGGGAATCCCACTAGAGTGAATGGATTCACAATCACATATATTGTTCCTATTTATTGTTCCCTATTTATTGCTTCCTTTCCAAAACCTTACTGATTTACACAGAGTTTTGAGAGCAAATTTTGCTTGGGAAGACTGAGTGGTACCTCAGCCTTTTCCATGCCACCCATCACTAGGTTGTTTCTCCATCCACCTATGGACCTGCATTTTCTCTGGACTTTTTTTGTGATTAGTATATTTGTAAGTCTGCATGTCCCTTCTCTTAGTTCCAGTTGAGCTCTTACCTTCCTGCCTTTGTTTCCAAGTGCCTGTGCAAATGCTCTTATGATCCTCCTTTGCTGCCTCTCCCAGTTTCAACTTGTTACATATTCTCCTTTGTTGTAGGGAAGCTCTTTGTCTAGCCAGCAGGGAAAGGCTTTTTGTACAAATTCCCATTCTAACACTATGTGACACATTCCTTCCGCACATCTAAATCTATTACTGAGCTCTCATGAGCTTTTTCTAAAAATCACCTTTTCCCATTTATAGCAGTTTCCAAGGGAATTACTACTGACTGAGCAATTCCCTAAATAAGCAGAATTTTGTTTTGAAGTCCAAAGTCTGGACAGCTCTGCTATTTACCTTCCCAGTCTTCTTCTGCACCCTGAACTCTTGTGAGAACTACAACCCAAATGGCCACATTCAGGACCCATTCTTCTCTGTAGGCAGGTCAAGTTCAGCATTACCGTTCACAGGCCCTTTAGGATTTGAATTAGACATAATTACTGACAGGTACTAGGAACTTCATGGACTGCATCCACTCATTGCATAAGAGTTTTTGCTCTGTCAGATGATGCATGTGGAGCTGAAAACCCCTATGAGGACCAGGGTCTGGGAACAGGAGTAGTTTGTTTTCCAGTTGTTTTTTGAAAACCTCCTTTGCTTCCAAGTTCCTGAGATACTGAACACTTCACTGCACATGGACTTGGAATTCTTGTTTCTTTGGTTAAGTGTTCTGAACTCACGGCAGCTTCAGAATAGCCTCTCCTCTGAGCAGAAAGGTCAAAGTCTCACCTGTTGCCTTCTCCCTTGCTTACCTCCTCCATTTACATCTACTGCTAAGTGACTGTTGTGGCACTTATTTTCTAAGGAATAGTATTAGTCTTTCCAGTAAAACTGATCTAAAGAAGGAGGCTTTGATTCTGGTTTTATAGTGTTAGAAACGTAGCAGGAGGCTAGGCCAGGCAGGATAGTTTTGAGCATCTTGGTCCAGTGGAAGGTGTCCCTGCCCTTTGCAGGGGAGCTGGAACTGGATGGTCTTTAATGTCTCTCACTCTACAATGCAATTCTATGATATGCTAAGCTGGCACCTGTCCAGGAAAGAGCATTTAATTTTATTGACCTCATGACTATCTTGTCACCAACTCTTCCATTTGTAGCTGCCATCTCCCTGGTACTGAAAGAGCAGCATTAGCTCAGTCCCCATCATTACTGATGGTATAATCATGCCTGGACAACTAACATGAATTCCTTTGGCAGTAAAAGAGAAACCATCTTTGTTCCAGTGGTACTTACTCAGTCTGTGTTCACAGTGCAGAACTTAGGCCTGCCTGTGCTAAGTTATAAACACTTGCTGGCATCTATGTTTATTGCAGGAATCCAGAACATTGGTGAAGCCATTTTGAAAAGTGAGTAATTAACTACAGTTTCAAGATTACATTCCTGAAAGACCATAAACCACCAGTAGATTTTTTTATCCTCAAAGAAAATTTCCATTTAATCCTTATCTTGTGAAAGTGATAATCAATCTTCCTCAATCATCCTTTGCTTACAGCCAGATGAGGATTCAGCTGTATTCTAAACGCTCTCCATATCCTTGCCCTCATGGATTTTTGCTACAGCCATAAATGAGAATATATAGCACTTTGCACTGGCAATTTTAAGTTTCATGATATGTTAGTCCATGGTTCTACTGTGAGGTAGTTACTACAGCAAAACACAAAAAAAACACTTCTCAAAGAATTTCCCCAGGTAAGAACAAAGTAATTTAACCATCTGAGAGGCTGATGCTGGAAGAAGTAACACACCAGATTAGCATATCATTGTGACTCTGCCAGTTTCAAGGAAGTCTGAAACAGCATTTCTGCTGGCACATGGATTCTGAAAGTAATTTTTACAATTGAATTTAAAATATCCCTTTCCTCATCATCTACTTTCATGATTCTTAGAGGTTCTTTCCACAATAATTTATCATCATAACAGGTCATTTTCCTAGATGCCTCATCATTTTGTCCAATTGTGAAAGAAAAAATTCTATTCCTATTATTTTCTTATTTTCAAAAAGTGTCAGAAAAAATTCACTTCTTATTAAGATTTGTAGATCTGTACTCTTGTATTCATCAATTCAGTTTTCAAATACAGCAATCTCCTCTATACTTCTACCTCAGACACTATATTTCTTTTGAACTCTTGATTAATAAGGTCTCCTTAATGTATCCATGAAACACCCTTGTTCTGTAATGAGATATTTTTATCACCAATAGATTACTCAGTCCTTCAGGTGATCCACAGACCTGAGATCTGTCACTAAATGTTGGCTACAGTAGTGACATTGCAAGAAGTGATGCATCCTGAGTATTCACATCTTTACAACTGCTCAGTCTGGAGGGGTTCCTTTCCCTCATAAATCAAGAGACAGCATTCAATGTATTTTGTGTGTATATTCTAGATGTTAACTAATGACAAACCACTGTTTATGAATTTTCATAGAAAGGTAACATTGCTCCCTAATCACATTCTAAGTTCCTCAAGTTGTGGGTCCATTTCGGTGAACAACTGTTGATTTTCTCACATCAAAAATCACCTGGAGGTTTGCTGCAAAGCTGTTCTGCAGGACACATCTTGGCATGTAAGTAGAACACGGGATTTCAGAATGCCTCCCGTTTCTTAAAATCACTTGCCAAAAGATTAAATCCCATATATTTACAACCTGGAAAATCTTTAAATGGTTATGAGGTTGAAATCAGTTAATGAAAGCTAAAGCTGAATTGTGAGAAATATTATGTGGTTTGTCAGAACCCGAGCAATGCTGATCAGCTTTGCCTATGACATTTCATTAATTACTCACTGAACAGTTATCAAGCTTACTCTATTCTTCAGTCACCCTGTTTAGAGATCTAATTCAACAAGATTATATTAAAATTATTTTTAGTTAGGTTTAAACTTCTGTCTTTGTTTTTGGCTGATTGAGAGTCAAGGCAAGTAGAACATGCACAGACATAAACTCAAGAAAAGGAAGTTTTTGGTCATAACAGGATCCCTTTCCAGTGTTTCCTGTGTATATTTTACATCCTGTTCTGCCTTCATCGCTGTTGTACCTTCTAATAGGATTAACAGTCATGAAAGAACTTGGCATTAGCAGACTGCTTCTTTATATACCCTAAGCAGAAAGCTCAAGATTTGTAGGGACCAGCTGTAAACAAAAAACAGCATGAAGTATCACATGGACCATTTTCATCTGCACACAGCTAGAAGTCAAAATCAATAGCTTCCAAATTAAAACCATAATTTAAGTTAGGAAAAACGTAGTTAGTAACACTTCTTATTCTTAAACTAAGAGCAGACCGTGTCCAACAGTGACTAGGGGAAAAACACAGAATGAGAACTGCAAAGTTTAGACACTATGGGGATAAAATATTTGATATCAAAAAAGTGGTAACTGAGAAAGCATATTTAAGCCACTTGTCCCAATACCTGTGGGTAGTTTGTTTTGTTTTTTTTTTTAATTTATCATCCCCATGTTTTTGTAAACTATCACAAAACAAGACAATGTGTGGTAATAATTAACTTATTTTTGAAGTTAATCAGGCTGATATTTACTTTCAGGTAAGGACCACATGATCTTTAAAGGTCCTTCCCAATCCAAATAATTCTATAATTCACTAAATAGTGCTGCAGGCACTCTACATAGAGCAATAAAAAAGCATTAAAAATACACAGCCTGCATTTGCAAAACAAAACCATGATTCTGAATGATTTCAACACATACATAATAATTTACTGTTTTCTGGATTTATTTAATGCAAAAGTCAAGCACTCTCAAATAAAGAACACTTATTTCTTGATTTATGAACCATGTACTAAATAACACTTTCTCAAACACATAAAATATTAAGAACTTACCTAAGCATGGTGCTAGCCAGTATACTAGGGAGTAACTCAAAAATTTGTCATAGAAACAATCTGCATGTAATGAAAAAGCCAGTGCTGGGTTAAATATTGCTCCTGTGAGATTTCCACCTGCAATAAGATGTAAACAACATGAAATAAAACCATCTTTTAAAATATTTACTTTAAATTCAAATGCACCATACTACAAGAAATCTACACCCTGCGATAAAATGAATTAGCAGAAACAGTTTGAACAGGTAAAACTCTTCTGAAGTTATTAACCTGATGACACAGTAAACCGTTTAACTGTTTGTTTTCTCAAAGGCTTTAAAACGTGTGAAGGGTAAGCTATAACTTCCTTTATCTCTTTCTAGCAAATATTCTTTAAAGAGATAGGTCTGGCTAATGCTGAATGTTTCTATTGATAAAGCTAGAAGCTATTTCCATATCATTATTTTAGAGGAGACAGGAATTACATAAGCCATTACATTATAGCCTCGTGTCACATGAAACACATATACAAGATAAAAGAAAAAACTGTCAAGTAGTGTTCTTGCTAAGCTGACCTCTATACTTTCTTATAAGAATACTAATATTATTGTATCAATGTACAGAATGTTAAGATTTTCACATGGTATATGACCTGTGGCAAAACTCTGTATGTTGTTCAAAGAAAATAGAAGCAAGTGCCACTCCACTGTCTTGTAGAAGGAAGCCAAGCATCCTTCCTTGCCTCTGATTTCAGATGTAAATGAAATTGCCTAAACATTTTCTAAATAACAAGATCCAAACACATTATACTGGGGACTAAACTGTAATTACACTGCAGATGAACCTGGAGCTATGTGTGTTTAATTCTGTCATATGTTGTTCCTCTCATTGCAATTCTGCAGAAAAATCATTACTCACAGCTAAATTACATGTATTCTTGTACTGTTAGCTACTAACCACCCCATACCTGTTTTATCTATTAACCTATTACCATAAAATATTGTATAATTACATCTGTATAATTCCTTACAGTTTATTCTTAACTTCTCCCCAAATAAGCTTTTATGAAATTTGAACTTACCCTTTGTACAAATACCCTGCTACTGTAATCCTCATTTGCTATGAATGTGCAATCATTTATCCAAAGTTTTAGTAAGGTCTTTGTCATTCTCTTCTTCTGTATTTTTCTTTCTATTATTATTATCTTCTCTTTCTATTATTATTATTATCTTCCCTTATTACTTCTTTTACTATTATTACAGTTGAGGAAATTTTTAATCTTTGTTTCCCTACTCAGTTTACTGTGGTTTTACATTTGTTCTCAAGAACAAGTCAGATTTACTGTGCAGTCTGTTTTTTCTGCACACTGACATATTAGCAATGTCCATAGTTGCCAGGAAGCCCAGCTACAATTGTTTACTTTGCTTTAATCTATTTATGACTCCACTGCTTCTGTTGTTATATCCACAAACATACAGTTGAAAGCAGAATTTCACTCTCAGGATGCAGTTGATAAACATTAAGCATAGACAGAGTCTTAACTGCTGTATTTCTTCAATATTCATTACTAATAACTACTGGAATATCAATCATAGGCCAGGAGTACCACTATAATCTTACTTAAAATTATTCATTTAGCACCTCAGTCTATGTAAGAGAAAAAAAAAATTATTTTATGGCAGAAGAAGTGTAATCTCTTTGATGGGGTGGTGCATAAAAACTTTAAAATTACTTTCTCGTGCACTCTCACAGTGCATGAGAAAGTAATTTTACCTTTTTGCCTTTATTAAAGACCAAAATTAGGAAGAAACTCAGAATTAAAAATATGTATGTCATTTGTACCTTGATACATTAGGCTCAGAAAAATCTAACTAATTTCATATGATTCTTACTTAACTGTAATGCTGCCTGAAAAAGTCCTCAAAAGGTGTATTTTTAAACCCGTAAATAAGTACTTTCCCAAAGAATGATACGAAAATATTCTTTACTATCTTGTATATGGTGTGCATCCTTAGCTAATGAATCATTATTAAGGGTAATATGTAAAGACATAATGTTCTTTTTGTTGTCTCTATTTAGTAGAAAAAAAGAGTTAAGCAGTATTGGAGCTTCTGTGTACAGTATGTACTACTATGAAAATTTGATTTGTGTAGGATTAAATGTAAAAAAAAAATCCAAATATTTTTAAATATGAAAAAGTATAAAAAAACTAAGGTAACAGTTTGTGATTTTGAAAATATTGTATAACCTGAAGTTATTTGTTGGAGTAAGTGCATGGCAGACCTGTAAACAGTAAACTAAGAGGTGCAGAAGATTTCCTGAGAATGATCCAGCCCAGCTAAATTATGCATGTCTGTCTTCACAGCCTGCAGATGAAAACCCACCCTGCTGCTGGAGGCGACTATTTGTGACACCTGATTTGTAAGTGACTCTCCCTACTGCATGTAAGCAGCAGAGGTGGGACGGACTTGGCCAGGGCAATGCTATGAGATCCACAGGATATACGGGATATGTGCAGCAGGCATTGTCCATGGCCACTTACCAGGCTCCTCACTACCGCCCCAGCCATGACAGGATCTGAATACCTAGATATTTTTATAGGAGACAAATAGATTGTAGTTTAAAAGAAATGCAAAGAAACATGTCCAGGTAGCACAGGGTGTTGTGCACACGATGCAAAAGAGGCCTGAGGTTTCCTAGAAATACGTGTGGATCAATGGCCCTGGGGAGTCCCAACGAGCCCAAGTTTATGGCACAGAAGGGCACTTGTTGCACTCAGCCTTCCCATGGCACACTTAGCCTTCTCCTGCTAGGAAAAGATAGGAACCTGGCCAATGACACTGGGAGTGAATGCTTTGTATGAATTAGCTAAAAGAAAGGCAGTGTGACATGTATTATTTTATATGACTCTTTGCTAAGCAGGAGAAGACTATCAGGAATCCAGATTTCTATGCTTGTAGAAGAGGGAGGAAGATATTTGGCTACACTTCCACCAAGCAACTCAGAAATATATTTAATGTCCTCAAATGCACTGACACCTTGCTTCTGCTTTTAGAAAGTAGTTCAGATTGCTAAGTTAATTCTCAAAATTCCCCAATGACTTTTATCTTTTAGGTATTAGCTAATCTTAGCTAAAGATAATGAGTAAAGATTTTTACATTATTACATCTGAAAATGAGACTGTACACGGTTCTAGATGCTATTATGTTAAATAACATTAATACAGCTAAGCCTTAAGGACAAGGCATCAATGAAATCCCAGATATTTGCAGGTAAAAGAAGTCATCTCCCTCTCGCAAAGGGATTTGCTAATTCCCTAGATGACTTTTACTGTGGTGGGGGCAGTAGCAACAGCAAGAGTTCTGTAATCATCTCTTTCACCTCTCCAAGCTACACAATCTCCTTGCCAGTTGAAGGATTCCCTGCAGGGCAGTCCTCAAGTGACTTAACAATTCTTGTCACTTCGGTGGGGACAAGAGGGAACATCAACAGTCAGAAGAAAGAAGTTCAGACTGACTCCCCTCACCTCTCCCTTCCCATTGGTCCGGAGGGGATGCACAGGTGACAGCACCTCAGCTCTGGGAAGCACGAGGTGACAATCAGGTAGTGAAATATGGACACACATGGCATTACAGACAAGGGAGGCTCTAATAAAACAGGCACCTGTTTTTTCTCCTTTTTTTGCATTTGGTCTCGTGAGGTATTATTTCTGTATGCATTCCACAAATAACCGTTCCCGCTTCTGGTTGAAGGAAGTAGTTAAATAAACTGCACTGATATGAATTATGCATTATTTAAATGCAGAGCTTCTTTATTACCTACCAGTCTGTACCCTGCTGTTGTACAATCAGCACTTTCTCCTGATGCAGCCAGTGGTGTTCTCCCAATGTCACTTAGTAATCAGAGGACATAGTATGAAATCTCTCACAGTGTATAAATAGTTGGATTATGAAACAATCCTTCACTGAGATATTTTAACACTTAACCATATGTACTTGCAGACCTGACATCACTTTAACTGCATAACTCATTTCTTAACCCCATACCTGCCTGGAATGCAACCAGGCAAACTTTATATAAACACCAAATGAACTTTGCATACACAGGACGATACAAAAAGAAATCTTCAAGGAAAGTGTAATTTAAGAAAAAGCATTTTGCATTTTAACACTTCTAAGAAAACAGTAAGAATTGCTTCCATTACAACTTTATTGCGGGGACAGAAGAAGAAAAAGTAAAAAGACTAACCTGCATACACGAGCATGGTGACGAGAAGTGCAATTAAATGGACTCTGTATCTGGGATTAACACTTTCGGCTTGCAGGACGGCCAGCTGGAAAACGACAGAAAAGAGCAGTTCTATGCAGAACGCCTGCATCTCTGTAGTCTGCATGGGGCTCCTGCAGCCCTGTGAAAGTGCTCCAAGATGTGGCTCTGTCATCTCCAGACTCCAGATAAAGTGCATGAACACTCTGGCGAGCACTGCAGCCATGAACTGAGCGGCGATCTTGAGTCCCCCCATCCTGAGCGACGTCCCGCCGCCCCACATGCATTGCAGGGTCCCGCAGGGATTGCAGGTGCTGCCGGCGAGGCTCAGGCCGTGCAGGACGGTGAAGCCGTAGGTGAGGGTGAGGGCAGTGTGCGGCTTCGGCTCCACGCTGCCGAGCAGGCTGAGCTCGTTCGTGCAGGCGCAAATCTGGAAGGTGCTGAACATCTCCACAAGGAAAGCGAAGAGGAGCGGGCGGGAGCACAGCCGGCGCCGGGCCAGCCTCCGGCACAGCTCCACGGTCACCACGACGCCGGACATCAGCAGCAGGGAGCTCCCGACCCCACCGACAGCCATGCCCGCAGCTTCACAGGCCCGAGGACTCGCGGAAGGTCCAGCCCCACCCCCTGCGGGGAGAAAGGAAGCAGGAGAGGGAGGGAAAATGCCCCCGCTTTGCCTTGGAGGTAGGAACCAGCTTCTGTTGCCACCTGCCAGGAGCCTGACTCACCCTCCGCTCGGCGGAGCAAAGGGCAGGAGTGAGGGCAGGGGGATCCCGCTTCCTGCCAGGGCACGGCTAATGACAGGGAAGCTCTCTCCCTGCGGTGGAAAAGCACGGGGAGGGGAGCGGGGACAAGGGGGGTCTGCTGCCCCCTCAGCTCCTCCACCGCGGGACGGACGGGGCTCCTCTGTCCCCTCAGCCTGCCGGAGGGGAGGGAGAGCCTCGGCTCCTGGCCGCGGGGGGAACGGGAAGGGAGCCGATTTTCCCGGCGGGATCGGCGTTGCGCTGTGTCCGTGGCCGCGGGAGCGGTTCCAGCCCCAGCGCGGAGCCGGGCACGGGCTCGGTCGCACCGCCCACTCCGGCGGGCGCTGCGCACCGCGCATGC